>SZWC01006232.1:82903-125611 GCA_023375785.1 Penium margaritaceum
GGGGAATGAGACTCTTGCTTCGTGACACATCACACGGCAGGTTTCAAGGCTTACCCTGACCAAGAGTGTCAGATGTGGTAGGCTGTGGTCCAAAGTCGTATTGTGTCGTTGATCTGCATCCTCGCTGTCCATGTCAGGCGTTGTAGGAGAGGCCGTCCTTGTCCAAGACTGTCGACTGCCTGGCTACTTGGTTGCAACCTTGCTGGGCATCCCTGCTCTCTCGTTCTCCCATGTACAGGACACGTTGTACGTGGACAGCGGACGACAGTACTACAAGGATGTATTCATTGCCGGCACGCAAGACTTCATTTTCGGTGACGCCGCGGCGGTCATCGAGAGCAGCGACATCAGCATCCGCACGAGTAGAGCCTTCGAGACGGTTACGGCGTCGGGGCGCGAGGAGGACTCGCCGACGGGCATCGTGATCCTCAACACGAAGGTGGACCAGGAGGGCTATCTCGAGAACCCGGCCTACCTTGGCCGGCCGTGGAAGGCATACGCTCGCACAGTGTTCATCAACTGCTACCTGCCTCAGGTGAGTGGAATGTTCCTTGGTGCCTTGTCTCCATGCCATGAAGATTTCTCTTTTCCTTACTGCTGACCCTGACCCAAACATTAGGTTTCTGCCCCTCGAAATTGAAGTTCTCATTCACTTCTGACCGGCATTACCCTGGTCCCATTGTGACCTGCAGCAATTGGATCAAGATGGTTGGCTGCCATGGGGCGGTGATACACCCAGCACGGTATACTACGCGGAATCCGGCAGCTATGGCCCTGGCGCAAGGTCTCCCAGGGCTTCATGGGCAAAGCCTGGGTTCATCAGCAGGGCCGAATCTGCCCAGTTCTACCCCAACCAGTTCATCGACTGGGGCACGTGGAGGGGAGAGACAAAGGTGCCGTGAAAGCCGGACTGTGCGACTGCACGGAAAGACTACGTGAATAAACCTCACAGCCCAATCCCTGACAGAATCCTGTCTAGGCTGTGTTGCGAGCAAGAGGTGTAGGCAGGAGTCCAGAGGAATCCTGTGGCCCTGGGTAGGTCACTCCTGCTCCAGTGCGTACCAGAGCAAGTGACAACTGCACAGGGCGGAAAATGCCATGGCTTGCTTAGGTATATAGCAGGAGGCCTGCTGCTTTACAACATGTGCCCCCTTGTGGGCGTGAATGCCCATACACTCCGTTAGTGCACCTGGTCAGACTGATGTCAACCTGGAGTTTTGACCTTACAGTCATTTCCCCATGGATATGTTCAGGTTACTTCTCTTCCAACTACTCATGTGTCCCTCATTAAAATATACTTTTTCTGTTTATTCCACTCTACCACGTTGATTGTATATGAGAGTGAAACCTGAAAGATGATGAAACCTCCGGCAGGCAAAAACATGAGTAGCAGCGAGGGGCTGACTGGGGTTCCTAAAATGAGCACAAATACTTTCCACCACAGCATGATGATGACAATCAACACGCATGAGTACACCTCGGAATTTGTGCATGGGTCTGACCCAAATAGTTTCGTATGCCATGGGTCATGTACAGTCACATTTTTCTAACAATTGAGCAATCAGGCCCTTTTCCATGTGTTGAATTGGGCATCATCTCATGGTGACATTGGTTTCAAGCTAGTGCATGTTCATGAGAATCCTCGGTTTGCCCACCCTCGATTTGAACACAACACCTCATGTGCACTCCACCCAAAATGGCCGCTGATGATTGGAAACCAAAACAGTTTGAAGCACTGCTGAGGATCAAGGGGGGCTTGAGAAGTGATCACTGGATATCTCAGAGGGTTGCACCAGCCACTACTCTTCAGAAAGTGATGAAATGGTGTGGTGAACTGTCTACACAGGGACATCTTTTCCTCATCAGAAACTGCTTTCCAAAGAGCATAAATCACCTCATAATAATTCAAAAGAAACCTCGTTCTCACTTCACAGGCAGTCACTGTTCCCTTGTGGAGATGTCTCTCATCAACATCCGTTCCCTCGCCACTCTTCTCAAAACTACCTCCTCCACAGACTCTTGCCGGCTTGCGCGCACCCCTCCACCCGGCACAGCACTGTACCTGTGCTGGTGCACTTTTTCCGGCGGCCCCGTGCCCGGCTCCAGCAGCGATAGAATATACCCAGCCCAGTACTTGGACTCAGTTGGGCCGGACGCCAGGGCCTCCTTCACAATCTCAACCCCGCGACTCGCCTGAATGTATGTCGCGGAGATCTTGTGCGAACTCAAAACGTACAGCGTCCAGGCGGCCGATTTTGCCGCCAGGGGCTCCTCCCTGCGGCAGAGCAAGTCCAGCAACAGCGGCGCAGCGCCGGCGCCTGCGATCGTGAGCTTGTTCTCGTCGTTGTTCACCGCCAGCATGCCCAGAGCAAATGCCGCCTTCTCCTGCTCCTTTGGCCCCCCTTCCCTCAGCATGTTCACGAGGGAGGGGATGGCGCCCGCCTCTGCGACGGCCTTCTGGTTGCTGGGATTGTTGCTGGTCAGCTGCACTAGAGCCTCTGCCGCTTCCACCTTCGCTGCTGCCTCCGAGTCCGACTGGATGATGGCGACTAGGGACGGTATGGCCTCAGTCGCCGCAATAATCACTTTATTTTCCGCATTGATCGCCAGGTTCCACAGGACTCGGGCAGCCCTGGCGCGAACTTCTGGGCTGCCCGAACTGAGGAGGGCGACGAGGGATGGCACGCAGCCCGCCTTCGCGATTACGATTCGGTTCTCATCCATGCAAGAGAGGCGGAGGAGAACATTGGCGGCAAGCAGCCTTGTCGCCTCGCCCTCACCAGCAAGCAGCAAGGAGAGAACAGGCACAGCCCCTGCTGCAGCCACCTGAAGCTTGCCCTCATCTGTGTCAGTGACGTCAAGGAGGGACTTGAGGGAAGATCGCTTCTCTGCAACTGACCCGTAGCCCAGAGCATTTACCAACTGCCTCACCCGGGCCTCCGCTACTCCTGCCAGGGAATCCGGTTCNGTGTGGCACTGCCGAATCTCGGCCAAGCACACTTCGATCCGGCCCGACAGATTTCGGCTTCGGCTGATGGAGAGGCTTGTGAAGAGGCTGGAGAGGGAGAGGCCCTTGGAGCAGTCTAGAAGAAGGGCGTGCGCGTCAGAGAGCTCAGCGACCAACCGGAAGATAATGAAGGAGGCGCGAGGGTCGGAGGATACGGCCGAGGCGTCGGCCGCTAGTTTTTTAAGAACTGGAAAAAGCTGCTGGACTCGCACCACCAGCTTGGCGCAGAGGCTGCGTCGGATGCGTATTTGCTGAGCTGGCAGGTGACTTTCCCCGCTGACTACACCTGTGGCTGTCGATGGCCTTCTGCTGCTGGTGGTGCTGCTGCTGCTTGGCAGGCCAACGCTACCGCCGCCGCTACCGCCGCCGCCGCCGCTGGCAGCGCTGCTGCTACTGCTGTGAGTGAGGGACGGGATTGGAACGAGGAAGCGGGAGATTTTTTCACAGAGTCCTAAAGCTTCCCTTAGCTTGTCCTGCACTTCAACGTGTGCGGTGTCATCCACAGTACTGTCGCTGGTGCCTGGGGCGTCAGTGGCGTGAGACGTCGACGCCATTGCAGAGGTGCGGAGGCACAGCGAACCTGCAGCTGAAGACGTAGAGGCAAGGCCTTAGCTATGGAGGAGGCAGGTGAACAGATTGACTGCTAATCGTATCGTGAAGCCATGGCATGAAGAATTTTTGTGGCCGGACTGGATGAAGGTCAAGTAAATGCAAACGAAAAGTTGGAAGACGAGGGTCTGCCGGACTCATTGTCCTTCCGTGCCCAGGCCGTGACAAGACGAGACGGGTGGCGGATGCAGCGCGACGGATTTCCCGCCGTCTGGACAAACGCCAGCTGGCCGGTTGATAAACACGACTGGTCGACCCACGAGACGCGCGTCAAACGCAAGAACATATCTGGCAGCGGGTTTGTTTGGTTCAGCCATTCTTAACAAAGTTGGGCAATATTTTCTTCCGGCTTTAATATAACGATGGTGAAGCAGTACCCGGAGGCCGCATAGATCGTCCATCCTTTTGTACCCCACCAGACACTACACATGATTAGCGGAGGCCCTGGCAGCGGCTAGTCCTGGACGGAGGCGCCGAATGCATCCCTAAAATGCGTCTTCAATAAGAACGCTTTCAGCGTGGGTTCAGGTCGACTCCGGGCCATCTTATAATCCAGCTCAATCACGTCGCCATCATACCGGCAAGAGAGCCGTCAACCTTCCGTTCACAAAATCCATGGCGAGCACCCATTCGTCAGTGTGCTTCCATGGGTATGTGCCGACTCAGCCCGTCGCGCCGACAGTTGCATCCAACGCTTTGGCCTTGATCCACACTCGTCGGAATTCGGTACGGCAGAACTTGCGACCGCTGGAGTTTTCAGCCTGCGAGGGGTCAATCCTCGAAACTTGCTCGAAACCTCTAGCGGTGGTTCAACGCCAACGGCATGTGTGCGATCTCCCAGACATTGCATTCTCGTAAAACGGCGACCAAAGCAGACAAATCACGGGGCTGGTCCACACTTGACAGTTTGCGGCAACGCAAAGAAGGCATGGGCGCAAAAGTGTGTGAAGCTAGCTGACATGGCATTGCGAAGAGAACGCAATCTGATGTGGCTCGTACAAAAGAAAACCCGCAGCAAGATGACCGTCGATGGCAGGTCCTCAACACAAGAACCGGAAATGCCCGCCATTCTCGATTCCCGGTTTTGGGACATACCATGCATATCGCAACGACACTCGTGGGAACAAAAAATTTCTGTCGTACAGTTCAGCAGTGGCCAAATAGAAGCAAGTATGTATCATCAGTTGAAGGTTAATAGTGGAGCAATTGTACCAATCAAAAGGGTAAGTTTTTCCATAAAAAACTAACTAAACTAAATGGGGTTTGATCCATTTGAGCATTTCAAACTTTGACTTGCCAAATGTGGCTCCAACACAATTAAGAGCGCGTCGGAGCGCATGTCGCATCATCCCCCCCAACCTCCATGCGCTCAAGACTCCCTTTTCGCGGTACTTAGTACCATGGGTCATTCCAATGTCCAACACATTACGATGGAGCCCAACTCCTCCTCCGTCGATGCACCGCTTTCCACCACCCCCTCCACCTATGGCATACTATTGATTCGCACACTTCCAACCCCAATTGTTGCAACGACTTCATCCGCACAATGCGGTGCTCTTGCCCATAGCAAAGGCCGGTTCCACCAGTCCATGGGGGACTCCAGGCAACCGCATTAGCAACGACGGTGCAATTTGCACCACTACTCCTCCGCTTACATCCTCTGACACAAGTAAGGGCATGAGTTGCAAATACCCCAATCCTTGGTGAATTTTGGCAACTTAAAATCTAGGTGAATCACCATCATGTTTCCCCATTCGCGGTAGAGTTGCATCACGAGTGCATTGATGTACCTTTGTCGGAGTTCATGCGATAACATTTAGATCCCATGCCAACCCGACGTGCACCTTCATTTCCTACTACTACTGAGCTACAAGCTGACTGTCTTCTAGTGCACTCGTCCTCGCCATTTGAGTCCGTTCTAATGTCGGTCTCATTGTCAGCGGGCGCGTCCATGGCGACGCCTCAAACATCGCCATCAAATGCCGCACCATCTGCATCCGTCACTCACAATAGGGCCCCATGACTCAACACGGCAACAATGAGGGACATGACTACTGCCCTAAGCGGAACAACCGAGACCAAGGCCATGAGCTCGGTGGAGACCTGTCAACGTGAAGCTCGTGATCATCTTCTGGACTCCAGGGCACAGCATGGTGCTCCTTGTCCTTGCGGCCGAGCACGTCTCTGAGTTATGTCCAGCTATTTATGTGAATGCAACCATAAACAACACGCAAATTTGTAGGTAATCTGTCGTTGCCATAAATGATGCCAACTAGTGATAATGGAAGAACAAGTGTGGCTCATCCGCGGGATATACAGAGAATGACAAGATTATCAAACACAAGTGTGCAGTGGAGGAGGCAAAGGAGGGAGAGGAGGATGTGCGTAATGATAAAGAGGAGGTTATAGGACCAAGCTCAGAGGGTGAAGACAATGTGGCTTTATTATGTGAGGAAGGCTTAGAATGTTTTGCATATTTCTGAAAGAGACTTTGGAAGTTATGGTATCATGTTCAAGGTTTCCTGTCCCCTCATATCTAGGAATTAATTTGTATTGCAACGGAAGAAACCTAGGGTTTACGTTTTAATACAATGGCTAGAACTCTATGTATTCTACCTACCTCCCCAACTCGGGATTGTCAATCAATTACAACAATGCGTGTTTTCATCGAATGGTGCTTACCGAATGAATGCAACCCCTCTCCCACCCTAGGATTGTGGGTGCATTGTAAACCATGATTGTATGTTACTCATTTCATACGTTGGTGTTCACTCAATCTTGACACAATGGTCTGAGATGTACAATATTGATTGATGACATTTGAAGAAAAAAAAAACACGAACACAACACTCCTCATCATCATCGTTAACCTCCATACTCCACTTTTCATGGTCAAGCCACATGGCATGTGCAATATCGTCATGCACATTTTGCATCCTCCCACACCCACCCATGATAGGCTATGGGCATGGTGTGTCATCTTCTTATGCCGAATGAATCGCGCCTTGCCTAAACTCAACTATAGTTTGAGAGGGATGGATCCGGTTTATGATGTTGTACATTATGAAGCATGAAAAGGGTATGAGGTCTTGCAAGTTGACGCCATAAGTCAGTATGATACGAATAATGCGAACCTACTTTTGGAAAGATAACTCCCTTTCAATCATGGAGCGTGCGAGGGCATGACGAAGATTGAGCAACTCCTCCATGTCTTGTGGCCAAAGTTGGTTATTGCCAAACTCGTGCATATAATAATGGCGTCTGTGATAGGGAATCAAGAGGCCATGACCCTCCGAGAATCCAACATCTATGAGGAACAACTTGCCTTGCGGAATGTTTAGTCCTCGGTGTAAGGCATCATGAAACATCTATGCATCGTGCGTGAAACCTTCGCCTCCAACCACCACATATGTGAAGAGGGGGCTTACATCGCACGTGGCCAAAACGTTCGGTGATGTCTTATGTTCATGATCAAAGTATGCAAGACATCTTTGATTTGAAATGGTCACCAGGACATGAGTCTCGTGGATAGAACTCGGATACTTTGCAAATCACAGTAAGGAGTCCCATCATCTCGTCCAAATGGCCGACAATTGTGAATCCACTGTTGGCATGTGCATGTCCATTGTTGCTCACCGATGAATGACACATACTACTTTTTTAAGAACGCAAAGAACATTGCATGCCCTTGTTGGAACCTCCTATTTATCTCCCGCACCATCAAGTGGAATTCAGTGCATTGAAACGAAACAAGCAACTTCTCTTCAACGGACATAAGCCACATTTCGCGAATGTCACCACCCACATGGAAAACCGTCCACACCGGTGTGTCTTGTTTTGATGGGAAAAAAGGACATGTTGTACAATCATCGGATGTGCCCTTTGTGTCGCTTGTTGAATTGCACACTCCGTCCAATGCCCCAGTGATCACGAGCGCCTGTCAATTTGGCGTGGAATGCAACGGGTAAGTTGGACTACTATGGCAAATACGTTGGAGTACATAAGGCACCACAACTCCTCCATAATGTGCTCTTCCATGGCGTTGTATATGAACCCGTCCTCTTCCATGGCGTATGCTGCTTGGCGTATGATAGTTAGGAAACCTAAAGTTTGAGAAGTAGTATGCGTCTGGCATGGTGTGGCAGGTTGGCAAAATGCGACATGTTTGGCATACGAAGCGGTGCACTTGCGACAGTGGACAATCCACATTTCGACTTGCCTAACACCACTTGTTGACTTGCAATAACCGAGGATGCCCAGTTTGATCCCGTTCGACCAGGTTCTGACAATGGAATGGCATGTACTGCTGGCACATCCCACTTGGCGGATGTTCGAATATGTTGTGGTAGTGAAAAATAATGTGTAACGTGCCTCGAAGCGTTTAAGGCCATCATTGATGGTCCCGGCGGGGATTGACTACAAGCGACATGGAGGGTATTCCTTGATCTACCTTGATGTGGATCGAGCGAGACCGTCGGTCTAGAATGACGTCTAGCTTGACCCTTTGTTCAATCCAACGGGACAAAATAGAAGTGGACCGAATTTGAGCTCAATCGGACACCCTGTATCGAAGACATGAGAATGAAAAAGTTTACACGAGGGATAATCCTACAAGAGATACTTCAACCTCAAGCAATGTATTAAGGCAACACATGATTACAAAGGCGATGGCATGTAAGTAGCGATATAATATATAAATAAATTCAACTTGATTACTTCCTCCTCACAATGTTTCAAGAGCTTCTACCTCATATTTGTTGGAAAAAAACAAACCTAACGGTTCTCATTTCTTCCTTCATCTTCCCGACGTAAAAACTCGGATGGAATCTCAATAGAAAATAAAATTTCTTTACAATCACATTTTTATCACCTCCAAGCATACTCCATAATCGAGGCACACCTTGCTTACAACCTTGGATCCTCGTCTGATTTTTAGTATGGCCAATTCGTGTCCACTTGGTCTCGGCAGCACTCAAGATGAGCGCACGCACACCTTGCGTTGTGTGCTTGGAGGTACATGACATGGATTTTCAAGGCAATAACTGTGTTACCAGTGTCCATGTGGGTGTGAACTGGATATGGATTAGTTTCTTTCAAGTCTAGACGGGCCAATTGTGATGTCCATGGTCTCGAAGACTCTCGAGATGAGCTCTCAAAGATCCAATACCATAGCTCAATAATGTATCCCATGGATTTTCATCAGACATTAGGTTTTGAGTTTTAATATTGGTATGCAACATGCATATGGATAATTGTTTTTTTCAAGTCTGGTGGACTTTATGCTCCTTTGTCTATGCTAGAGATAAACGCATAGAGACCCTATGCTGTGCAGTCGAGGACACATGACACAAACTTCCTGAGTAATAAATGGGTTTCCAATTTCCATGTGCGATATGCGCATGGATTTGCCCCCTTCATCTTTGAGATCCTCGAGATGAGAACACGAAGACCCTCTTTGATGTGTTGAGGCTTGGGTCATTGATAACCATATCCGTGTGTGACCTTATCATGGGCTAAGTTTCGTTTTTCAGTCAGGTTCATCTTAGGCCCCTTTGTCTTGGAGAGGCTCGAGACAGGTGCACAAAGACCATACATTGCGTGCATAAGGGAAAACAGAGGGAAAAAGGGAAAAAGATGATAGTGGAACTTGGGTTTTTTGGAAAAGAATATGTGTAACTGGGACATGACAAGGGTACAACGAGGACGTAACAAGGCACTAGGGTGCAATAAGGGCATGACCATGGCACAACTGGGATGCAACAAGGACACAACTAGGGTGCAATTAGGGCTCAACTGTGGCACAAGTAGGGCACGAAAAGGGTAATAGTAGGTCACAATCATGTGCAAATAAGCCACAACTAGGGAAAACTAGGGTGTAAGTACATGGCAAGTAGGGTGTAGCTTGGACAAAAGTAGGGCAAATAGATTATACAACCAGGCCAAAATAAGGACGCAACTTGTTTGCATCTTCGGTACAACTGGGGCACAACTAGGCCGTGACTTGGGCTCCAATAGGATGCAGCAAGGGCACAACTAGGGTGTGAATAGGGTGCAACCAGGGCACTATTAGGGCGCAAATAGGGTGCATTTAGGGCAAAAATAAGATAAAAACTTCGATGAAAACAATTTACACCTAGGGTGCAACTTGTGCACAATTGGGGCAGAACTAGGGTGCAAGCAGAGGGCAACCAAGGCATACTTAGGGTACAACTTGGCAAAAATATGATGAAACTAGGGTGCACCTAGGACGTAAATGGGACACAACGAGGGTGTAACTGTGGCAAAGCTGGGATGCATCTAGGGTGCATCTTGGACATAGCTGATGCCATAGGGTGTAATAAGGACACACCTAGGGCGTAACTTGGGTGTAGCAATAGTACAACTAGCACACAACTGGAGCGCAAGTAGTACACAAGGACAGAAAAAAAGCGCAACTAGGGTGTATCATAGGTACATTAGGCACACGATGGGCACAACTAGGACACAAAGAAGGTACAACTTTTGTACAATAGGGCCATGACTAGGACAAAACTATGGCACCTAAGGTGCACCTATCATGCCACTAGGACGCAACTAGACACAACCATGATGCATCTAGGGCTGGACCTTCACGCACCTTGGGCACAACTACATTCTCCTAGTTGCAACTTATTAGTGCCCTAATTTTACACTAGATATACCCTAGTTGCATTGTAACTGTACCCTAGTTGTGCCGTACTTGTGGCTTAGTTATTCTCTACATGTACCTTAGTTGTGTCCTTCTTGTGTCCTATTTACACCATACTTGCACCCGAATTTTCTACTATTATTGCCCTAGTTGTATCCTAGTCACATCCTAGTTGTGACGAATTTACGCCCTAGCTATGGCCCAACTGTTTCCTAGTTACTTCCCAGCTATGGCCTTATTGCACCCTAATTCCACCCAAGTTACATCCAAGTTACCTAAACATTGTAGCCGTTTTGTGTCCTAGTTGATCCGTAGTTGGAACATTGTTGTACTCTTGTTACGCCTTCGTAATTCCCTACACACACCATAGTTTCCCTTAGTTATACCCTAGTTTTTCCCTATTTTTGTCCTCGTTGTGCAGTAGATGGGACACCGTTGTTCCCTACTTGCGCTCTACTTTACCCTTAGTTACAGCCATGGTGCAAAGTGGTTGTTCCTAAGTTGTGCCCTAGTTGTGACCCATTTGCACCCTAGCTTGTCCCTAGTCGTGCCCTTGTTGTGCACTAGCTGCAACCTAATTGCACACTCTTTGCACCTTACTTATGCGTAGCTGTGCCATATCTACACCATAGTTGTGCTCTAGTTGTAATGTAGATTTGCCCTAGTTATGTCCTTAGTAAGGTCCTAGTTGAATTTGAGCTGCATCCATCTTGTAAAATATATGTGCTCATGTTGTGCCTTAGTTGCTTCCTGATTACGATCATGTTGTGTCGTAGTCGTGCCTTAGTTACACCATGTTCTTGCTCTCGTTGTGCCTTGTTGTATCCTTGTTGTACAACTGTTTTGCCCTAGTTTTATCCTAGTTGTACATCAACTCTGACCTAGTTTTGCCCTCGTTGCGTCCTTGTTACACCCAAATTTCATCCTAGTTGTGCCCTAGTCACACCCTAGTTAGGCCCCAGGTGTGTCCTAGGCACACCATCGGTGTATCCTAGATGTGTACTAGGGCTGTTCTAGTTTCAGCGTAGGTGAACCCTAGTTTCTCCCAATTCATGACCTATTTGTAAGTCATTTGTGCCTCAATTAGCCTCAATTGTACATTATTTGTACTCCATTTGCACTTTACTTGTGTCCTCGTTGTATCCTAGTTGAGCCCTAGCTACGCCTTAGTTGCATTCTAGTTGTGCTTTTTTTGCATGCTAGTTGTGTCCTGTTTGTGTATTGACAGTCTAAATGTTTTGTATCAGGTCCTAGTTACGCCTTGGTTTTACCCTACTCATATCATAATTGAGCCTAAGTTGCATACTTGTTTCACCAAACCCACGCCTTAGTTTCTACCCTTGTTCCATCTTGTTGCATCCAAGATGTGCTTGATCTATGCTAATACATCCTAGTTGTATGTTAGTTAGGTCTTAGTCACACTATACTTGTGTGTCCTAGTTGCATCCTAGGTAGAGCCTACTTGTGTGTTAGTTGTGCCATAATTGCGTCCAAGTTGTACACTAGTTGTGACCTATTTGCTCCCAAGGTGTAGGTACTTGTGTCATAGTTTCACCCTAGTTACACCCTAGTTACGCCCTAATTGAACACTAATGGTGCCTTATACGTTCCCTACTTACATCCTTGTTGTGTCCAAATTGCATCCAAATACACCCAAATTGTGTCCTACTTATGCCTCAACCGTGCCATTGTTGTGCCCTGAATGTGCCCTAAAAGTGTCAAAGTTGCACCCAAGTTACTTCCCAGTTGAAACCTAGTTTGGCCCTACTTGTACCACAGTACTACCTTAGTTGTACTCTAGTTATGCCAGGCTTGTTTCATAGTTACACCTTTCTTGTGCCATATCTCCATCGTAGTCATACATAGGTCGTGTCCTTGTTGCGACCCAGTTACACCCTAGTTTCCGTGTGATTGTGCCCTAGTTCATTCTTGGTTTGGGCTCTAGTTTTTCCCTAGCTATGCCCTAATTACATCGTAGTTGAGCCTTGATTTTACCATAAGTAAGCTCTTATTTTCCCTAGTTTCACCCAAGTTCCACCCGAGTTGTTCCCCCTTTGAGCCCTAGTTTCACCTTAGTTCAACACTATCTGTGCCCTTGTTGTGCCATAGTTGTATCCTGGTTGGGCCGTAGTCACGCCCTAGTTGCAAATCAGTTTTTCCTGAATTGTGTCCTAGTTGTGTCCAAGTTGCGCACTAGTTGTACCCCAGTTGCATCCTAGTTGTACCCTAGTTCTGCTCTAGTTCCACGGAAGTTACACCCTAGTTTAGCACTGGTTGAGCTCTAGTTGTGCACTAGTTACACCCTAGTTGCATTCTGATAGCACCCTAGTTGTACCCTAGATGTGCCTTAGTTACAACCTAGTTATATCCTCGTTGTACCATAGTTGAGTCCTCGTTATATCCTGGTTGGACTGTAGTTGTACCCTAGTTGCATCCTCATTGCATCCTCGTTGTGCCAAAGCTGTACCATAGTTGAGTCCTCTTTGTCCTTATTACAGCCTATTTGTGTTCTAGTTATACCCTAGTTACGGCTCATGTGCTTCGTTTTTGCAACCTTGTTATGCCCAAGTTGTGCCCTTGTCTTGCCATATTTTCTCCCAAGTAACACCTACTTACATAATGTTTTTGCTCTTATTGCACCATAATGATGCCCTAATTTTCCACTAGTTACACCCTATTTGTACCCTATTCATGCCCTTGCTACATCCAACTTATGCCCTAGTTGTACCCTAGTTGTACCCTAGTTGTGCCCTTGCTACACCATAGCTCTTCCCTAGTTGCGCCTTCGTTGCAGCCACTTGCACCCTAGGTGCACCCTAGTTGCATCCATACTACTAAAACAAATGCTCTAGTTTTGCCAACGTTGCAACATAGTACATCCCTAGTTGCACTCTAGTTGCATCCAAATTATTCCATGGTGATGCATTACTTGTACCCCAGGTGTGTCCTAGCTACGTCCTAGTTGGTTCCTTGCTATATTGTATTTTGATTCTCATTTCACCCTATTTGCACCCTAGTTAATCCCTAGTTGAGCCCTTGTTGTTCCCTAGCTTTGCCCTTGTTACACCCTAAGCTGTGTTCAGTCGTGCCCTGAGGTATGGTTAATTGGGGGAGGGTTGTGTAAGTGGTGAGTGTATGAGGGAGTGTATGGGGGTTTGTTAGTCAGGTGTACACAAGTGTACAATGCAAAGTGTATTGGTGGTGAAGTGGTATTTGTGGATGGAAAGGGGGAGGGGGGGTTGTGTGAGTGGTGAGTGTATGAGGAAGTGTATGGGGGTATGGCAGTCAGGTGTATACAAGCGTAAAATGTATGGTGTATTGGTGGTGAAGAGGTATTTGTGGGTGGGGTGGGGGGAGGAGTGGGGTTGTGAAAGTAGTGAGTGTACGAGGGACTATATGGGGGTATGTCAGTCGGGTGTACACAAGTGTACAGTGTATAGTGCATTGGTGGGGAAGTGTGGTGTTTGTGGGTGGGGAGGGGGGTTGTGAAATCATGACCTTTTTATACATTGGTTAATGTGTGTATACTTGTATACAAATATGTACATATATGAAGGTTCTCAGAAGCTAATTTGAAACAAAGAACTCTTGTTTGCACTCTTTTGTGGATGTATATAAGTCTATGAAGTCAATGGAATTATTAAAGAGAAGATGTTGATCTCAAATGGACTTTTAGAGTGCAATGTATGTTCTAGGTCTCTTAAGAATCACAATTGTAGCATGTATTCTGTCTTGTTCTTGGTTTATTTTATACAGGAATGATTTGTTTACTAACATTTCTGTAGGGTTAATTTTCTCTTTCTGCTAGCTTTGATTCTGTATGTCGACCGACACCACCCCTCTCTGGACAAACATGAATTCCACCTGTATCCCCATGCCCGCGTGACCCGCTAATGTGATCGACGCCCCCCCCCCATGAACCACATGATTGTTTCGGCTGAGTGTATTGGGATGTGTACGTGGCGGGGACAACCAAACATACACACATGTATGAGGGTGTGTACAGGTTATTCGTAAGTGCTCTTGATCGAATATGATTGTGTTTATGAATTGACTCCCCCACGATACACATCTCCATTCATTCACCCAATACACTTCTGGCCTGCCGGGAGGGGGGCAGCATTTTTCAACACCGCGACCTCATCTCCGGCAACCTCCCGTCTCCTCCATCCAAAACATCCAAAGTGTATTGAGCGATTGTATTGGATATTGAACCTTGTAAAGTATGAGTGTTGCAAAAAAAAAGTACACCGTTGAACAAAGTGGATTACATCGGCGACAAGGGTACACCATAGATGCGTCTTCATCGATGAACGAAATCGTTCGGAATCGACCAGGTTATGGACCCAACCCCCCTCCCCCTTATGCCCCGATTGTATGTGGGCGGTTTATTGAGGCGTGTTTCTAGTCGACCGTTTAAGAAGATTATAGTTGTACATTTTGGTTCGTCGATTTTTCTCTAGGTTCAATACATTTGTGAACTTCCATGATCGGCCCTCGCATACACTGTCTGATACATCCACCCAATAAATCTTTGCATTGGGTGGGGTATGTCCTCAAACACATCTCCGACCCCCCATCCCAAATGACAAAAATGTATTGAGAAAATGTATTGGTGAGTGGACACGCTGAAGTATGGAATGGGTGAGAAACATGTTCACTAGTGAACACCACCTGGAGCGTTCAAAAATTTGTCAGTCAATACAAGCAAGATAATCTAAGGATTGTGTACGTAGATTTTCTTCACCCCCCTCGTCTGCCCAACACCGGTTTTGTATGGTGATTGTATTGGACGGTGTATGTGGTGGAAGTTGCAAAATGTACACAAATGTACGTTTTGCGACTTCCTTGAATGTTTTGTGAGAGACAACACTAATGTATTCTTTTAGAACCGTCCCACTTACACACTGCAATACATTCATTGCTCACACATTTTCCCGGAGGGGGCATCGATTTCGCTCGGTCCATTCCTCGTCACTCCTCTCATCCCCTCAAAAAAGTATCCTGAGTGTGTGATGGGATGTATCTGGTGGAAGTCACAAAACGCGCACAAATGTACATTTCCAAGCTTCCTCAAACATCTCTCGATGGAGAACACAAATGCATTTCTGTAAGAATCCCCAACCTTCACCGTCCGATACACTCGCCATGTGCACTTTCACTATTTTTTTTGGGGGGGGGGTTGTTTTATCGACTTCGCTCGGTCCACCTCCCCCCCCCCCTCATCTCTCCTCCTCCCCGGTTGTACATGGTGAATGTACATGGGGGTGTACGTGGTGGGAGCGGCAAGAAGTACACGAATGTACGTCTTGCAGACTCTCCGAACGGTGTGTTTTTTTGTGCGGAGACCCTACAACCGAGGAGTTTGATAAAATCCCTTGGTTGTGGGGTTTGTGACTTTCTTTTGAGGGTTTTGATAAATCCACCTGTATCCCCATGCCCACGTGCCGAGTTGCCGCTCAAGCGATAGCTTGACTATCGCATGCGTGGCAGCTTTACTTTCGCATGAGCGACAGTCAAACCAACTCTCGAATGACTCCTATATCCACAAGATAAAGGAAGAGTGTCATAATGGAATTCACGATATAAATACCGATATATGTCTAGACATGTATATCCAAACATAACCCGGACTAAGTTATTGCAAAGAATATATCAATTTTCTCTTTCACATCAAACGTTCTAGGTGGACTCGTTAATATTGTAAAAATCAGAAACTTACAAGGAAGTACAATATTCCATCTTGTCATGGGGTAGAATTTACCTAGAAAATGCATCGTTTGACAAGTCCACACCGACTTATGTGTAATAATCCCATCACTTGAGGAGTGTGTCCTTCCTAGAAGCTTCTTTTGTGTATGTTACTCTATGTACACTGAACAATGAGTGATCATTTCAAGGGTGATTGGTCATAAATGCCCTTGTTGCGCCCTAGTTACACCCTAGTTGCATCCCAGCTTAGCCCTAGTTGTACCCTAGTTGTACTCTAGTTGTGCCCTAGTTGTGCCCTTATTGTGCCCTAGGTGCACCCTAGTTGTGCCCTAGTTGTGCCCAGCTACGCCCTAGTTGTGCCCTACTAATGCCCTAGTTGCCCAGTAGTTGGGCCTTGGTTGTGTCCTTAGAACTACCTAGTTAAGCCGTATTTGCACCCTAGTTGGACCCTAGTTGCACCCATGGTGCACCCTAGTTTAGTCCTAGTCATACTCTAGTTCTACTCTAGTTGCACACTAGTCATGGCCTAGTTTTACCCCAATTTTGCCTTATTTTTTCCCTAGTTACACCGCAGGTATGCCCAACTTGCACCCCAGTTGCACCCAAATGTAATCCCATTTCCCCTTTAGTTGCACACTAATTGTACCCTAGGTACAACCTAGTTGCGTCCTAGTTATATTATAGTTGTAACCTTGTTATGTCCCAGTTGTGTCCTAGTTGCATCCTAGACAAACCCCAGTTTCTCCCTAGTTGCACCATAGTTATGCCCTAGTGTCATCCTAGCGACACCCTAGTTTTGTTCTGATTATGTCCTAGTTGCACCCAAGTTACACCCTAGTTGCATCCTAGTTGAGCCCTAGTTGCACCCTAGTTGCACCCTACTTACACCCAAGTTGCGCCCTTGTTACTCCCTTCTTATGTCCTAGTTTGGACCCTGGTTGAAGTTCTAGTTACGTCCCACTTACACCGAGGGGCGTTTTTGTACCTTAGTTGTGCTTGAGTTGAACCTTGGTTGTGCTGTTGTTGTGCCCTAGCTGCGTCCTAGTTGCACTCTAGTTGTGCCATGGTTAGTCCTAGTTACGGCTTTGTTATACCTCAGTACCACCCTAGTTTTGCCCTAGTTGTGCCCTAGCTGTGCCCTCGATGCATCCTAGTTTTGTCCAAGTGAGGCCCTTGTTGCACTATTCTTGCGCCCTGGTGGACCCCTAGTTACGCCCTAGTTGTACCTTAACTACACACTCATAATGCCTTATTTCACTCCACTTGTGACGAGGTTGGAACCTTGTTATGTCCTGGTTGCCCTCTAGTTGAGCCACATTTGCCCCCTAGCTGTGCCCTAGTTGTACCCTAGTTGTAACGTAGTTGCACCTTAGTTGCTCCCTAGTTGTGCCCTAGTTGTAGCCTAGTTGATCCCGAGTTGCACCAAAACTCCCGTCCCTATTGTGTCATAGCCCAGTCATTGTTGTGCTATTAATGAGATACTAATGCCCTCCAGTTGCGCCTAAGTTACACACTAGTTATGTCCTGGTTTTGCCCTATTTATGCCTGAGTTGCACCTTGGTTATGCTGTACTTGGACTCTAGCTGCACCCTAGATATGCCCGAGTTACGTCCTTATTATACCCTACTAACACCGTAGTTTCAACTTACTTGTACCCTTGTTGTGCTGTCGTTGCACCCTAGTTGATCCCTAGTTTCACCCTTGTTGCACTGTAGTTGGACCCTCACCGGGACCTCATTTCTCCAAAGTTGTGTTCTTGTTGCATCCTAGTTGTACCATTTTTTGTGCAATAGTGTCGTAGTTGTGATCAAGTAATGCCCTAGATGCGCCGTAGTTATAACTTAGTTGCCACCTAGTACCACCCTTTTTGTGTCATGGTTGTGTCCAAGTTATGTCCTAGTTAAACCCTCGTTGTACCATAGTTGCACCCTAGATGCAACCTAGTTGTTCCCTAGTTACACCCTCGTTGCATCTTCATTGTGCACTAGCTGCGTCCTAGTTGCTCCCTAGTTATACCCTATTTACATCCTAATTACATCCTAGTTGCAGCAAGGTTGTTCCCTAATAACCACCCAGCTGTACCCTAGTTGGGCCCTTGTTACGTTCTAGTAGTGCCCTTGTTGCGGCCTAGTTGTATCGTAGTTTTGTCCTTGTTGTGCCCTAATTGTGCCCTAGATACACCCTAGTTGTGCCCTAGCAACGACCTCCTTGTGCCCTAGGTGCACCCTTGTTGTACCCTTGTTGCGGTCTAGTTGTACCCTAGTTGTACCCTAGTTGTACCCTAGTTTTACCCTTGTTGCGGTCTAGTTGCACCCTTGTTGTGCCCTAGTTACTTCCTAGTTATGCCCTTGTTATACCCCACTTGCACCCTAGTTACACTCTAGTTTCGTCCTAGTTATGCCCTAGTTCCGTTGTAGTTACACCTTAGTTCCGCCATAATCGCGTCCTATTTGTATCTAAGTTATGCCACATTTGCACCCTTGTTTTTCTCACAGTGTACCCTAGCTGTACCCTTGCTTCTACCAAGTTTTGGCTCACTTAATCCCTTGTTGAGCCTTAGATGCACCCACATTACACCCACATTATGTCCTAGTTACTCCCAATTTGCACATCCAAGTTTCACAATACCTGCACCCTAGTTGCACCCAGGTTGTACACTAGTTGTGCCCTAGATGAGCCATGGTTACACCATAGTTACACCCTAGTTACACTCTACTTGTGGCCTTTTTGTGCCCTAGTTACACCCTAGTTGCATCCAAGTTGTGTCCTAGTTACGCCCTTGGTGTGTCCTGGGTGCTACTTAGTTGCGTCCAACGTACAACCTAGTCATGCCCTAGTTACACCATAGTGGCACCCTAGTTGCAGCCTAGTTGCATCCTACTTAATTCCTAGTGGTGGCCCCTGTTGTTACATACTTGAACCCTAGTTGTGTGCTAATCGTGCCCTTGTTGCACCCTAGTTTGGCTCTGGTTGCAACCTTTTTTGCACTGGTTTGGGCCTAGTTGCAGCCTAGTTTAAACATTGATATACCTATTTGTGGCCTATTTGCACCCAAGTTGCACCCTAGCTATGGCCTAGCTGTGCCATTGTTGTGCTTTAGCTCTACCTTAGTTGTAGCCTAGTTGTACCCTACTTGCGTCCCAGGTGTATCCTAGTTGTGGCCTCATTATGCCCTAGTTGCATCCTTGTTGTGCCCTGGTTTCATCCCGGTTGTAGCCTAGATATGCCTTAGTTGTGCCCTAATCATATCTCAATTTAGCCCTTTTCAGCCCTAGTTACAACCTAGTTGCATCCCTGTTGCGCCCTTGCTATACCATGGTTCTGCCCCATTTTCGCCTTCCTTGTATCCTTGTTGTACCCTGGGTGCACTTTAGTTGTACCCTGGTTGCACTCTAACTGCACCCTTTTGTGCCCATGTTAGAACCTAGTTACAACCATGTTGCGCTATTGTAGCGCCCTTGCTTTGAATTAGTTGTGCTCCAATTGCTCTCTCATTCCACCCTAGATCTGACCAAGTTACACTCAAGTTACGCCCCAAATGCACCGAAGTTGCACCCAAGTTGCATCCTAGTTCCAACCTCGTTGCATCCAGGTTACACCCTAGATGTCCAATAATCGCCAGGTCCGGCCTATTTGCAACCCACTTGTGTCCTTGTTGCATCATAGTTGTGCCTTTGGTACAATCTAGTTGTGTCCTAGTTGCTCCCTTTGTTGCGCCGTGGTTGCGACCTACTTGTGTCCTTCTTCCACCGTACTTGCACACTTGTTGCGTCCAAGTTGCGCCCTTGTTGCATCCTAGTTACATCGTGATTGTGCCCTAGTTGCACCCTAGTTGTTTTATTATTAGGCCCTAGTTTCTCCCTTATTGTGTCCTAGTTTTGCTATAGGTGTTTCCTAGTTTTGCCCTAGTTTCACCACCTATTTTCTCCTAGCTTCCTCCTATTTACACACTAGATGCATCCTCGATACGTTGTTGTTGGAACCTATTTGCACCCTAGTTGTGCTTTAGTTTCACCTTGGTTGCATCTGAGTTGCACCCTACTTTCACCCTAGTTGTGCCCTAGTTGCGTCCTAGCTTTCCCTAGTTGCTCTCCGCTTGCACCCAAGCTGTACACTACTCGTACCCCAATTGTACCGAACATGCACCTTAGTTACACCATTGTTGTCTCCAGATTGTGCCCTAGTTGTGTCATAGACAGGTTCTAGTTGTACCATAGTTTTTCCCTAGTTGAGCCCTGGTTGCAACCTAGTTATCCTCTAGTTGTGCCATGGTTACACCCTACTTACACCCTAATTACTCCCTGTTCATGCCCTAGTTATGTACTAGTTATACCATCATTGTGCCCCACTTCACCTTACTTTTGCCCTAGCTGCGTCCTAGTTGCACCGTTGTTGTATCCATATTGTGCCTTTTTTATGCTCCTCTTATTTCTTTATTGCACCCTAGTTATACCTAGTTGCATCCTAGTTGCGCCCCGATCGCGTCCCAGTTGCACCCCTGTTGTGCCTCAATTGCACTCCATTTACGCCCAAGTTGCATCTTGGTTGCGACCATATAGGCCCTAGATGCGTTGTAATTACAACCTTACTGTGCCTTAGTTGTCCCCTAGTTACGCCCTCTCCTCCCTCTAGTTAAGCCCTAGTCGAGCCACACTTGCACCATAGTTGTGTACTTGTTTTCATGGTTGTGTCCTTGATGTGCCATAGTTGTACCCTAGATGGATCGTATTGACACCTAGTTGTGCCTTAGCTATGCCCTAGTCATGTCCTAGTTTTACCCCCAATAAAACCTGAGTTGCACCGTTGTTGCGCCCTAGTTACACCTTAGTTGCTCCCTAGTTGTGCCCTAGTTGCACCTTAGACTCGCTCTATTTGCAACCTAGTCACAACCTAGTTCCCTCCCAGTAGCATCCTTATTGTGCCATTGTTGTATCCTTGTTACACTCTACCTACGCCATAGTTACACCATAGTTACGCCCTAGTTGTGCCCTAGTTGCGCCCTAGTGGCGCCCTAGTTATGCCATATTTCAGCCCTCGTTGCGATCTAGTTACTCTCTAGTTAACCTATGTGCATCCCAGCTGCACATACGTTGTGCCAACATTTTGCCCTATTTGCTTCCTAGTTGTACCCTTGTGGCGCCTGAGTTACATCCTTGTTATGCCTTGATTGCACATTAGTTGTACCCTAGTAGCACCCAGCTTGTGCCCTTGTTGCACCTATGATGCGCACTTTTTCAGCCCTAATTGTTCAAGTATTGTGTCCTAAGTGCGCCCGAGTTGCGTTCTAGTTGTGTCCTAGTTGTACCCTAGTTACGACCTAGTTGTGTCCTCGTTGTGTCCTAATTTCTCCCTAGTTCTTCCCTAGTTGATCCATACTTGTGTACTAGCTACACCTTAGCTACACCCAAGTTGCTTCCTGATTGTACGCTCATTATGCCCTAGTTGCATCATAGTTACACCCGTATTTTTATCTAAGTTACACCTTGTTACGCCATAGTTGTGCCCTAGTTTTGCCTTTTTTTGCGTCCTCGATGTATCCTAGTTGCGCTCTAGCTGCGTCCTTGTTGTGCCCTGTTAGCCTCTAGTTGGGCATGAGTTGCTCCCTGTTGTGTCCATGTTGTGATCTAGTGTCTGTCTAGTTGCGCCCTAGTTGTACCCCTGTTAAACCCTATTTGCGACCAACATACAAAATTGTTGTACTCTAATTGCTCCCTCCTTGATCCTAGTTGTGTCCAACTTGCGTCCTTGTTACGCCCTGTTGCATCCATGTTGAGTCCTAGTTGCACCCTAGTGACACCATAGTTGTGCTCCAGTTACACACTAATTGCACCATCCCTGGTTTCCGAAAGTTTCACCCATCTTGCGCCCTTGTTTCGTCCTGGTTGCGCCCTGATGCACCCCAGTTGTTTCCTTGTTGTGTCCAAATAATGCCCAAGTTATGGCCTATCTGCATCCTAAATGTACACTAGCTGTGTGCAAGTTACAGCAAAAATGTGTCCTAGTTGATCCCTAGTTGTACCCTACTTGTGCACCAGTTGCATCCTAGTTGCGGCCTAGTTGTGCTCTAGTTGGACTCGAGTTACACCCTAGTTGCGTCCTTGTTTCGCCCTAGTTGCGCCACAGCTTCACCCTGGTTGTTTCTTAATGTGCCCTATTCCTCCCTAGGTATTTCTTAGCTACGTACTAGTAACTCCACAGTTAAACCATAGTTGTGCCCTAGCTGCACACTAGTTGTAACCTAGTTGTGCCCTAGTTGCATGTTTGTTCCACCCTATTTTCGCCCTAGCTGTGCCCTAGTTGTGCCTTGGCTAGGCCCTGGTTGTGCTGCTATTGTGTCCAAGTCGTGGTATAGTCGCGCCCTAGTTGCAGGTTAGTTGTACCCTAGTTTCACCGTTTTCGGGACCTACTAGCATCCAAGTTACACACTAGTTTCGCCCTAGTAGTGCCATAGCGGCGCGCTAGTAGCAACCTACTTGTGTTCTTGATAGGCTCCAGTTGGGCAAACTTGTATCCTAGTTATACCTCAGTTGTATATTAGTTGTGCTCTAGGTGCGTCCTGGTTGCGCCCTAGGTGCTTCCTAGTTGCATCCCACCTCCGCCCTAGTTATTCCCTAATTGCACACTATTTCTGCCCTAATTACATTGTGGTTTCTGTTTGGTTGCACCCAGGTTGTGTCCTATCTACACCCAAGTTGTGCCCTAGATGTACCCCATAGGCACCCTATTTGTGCCCTAGTTGCACCCTAGTTGCGCCCTGGTTGCACCCAAGTTGCATCTGGTTTGTGCCCAAGTTGCACCTAAGTTAGATCCTAGTTGCATCCCAGTTATACACTAGTTGTGCTCTAGTTGTTCCCTAGATGTGTCCTAGCTGCACTCTACTTGTGCTTTGTTTACACTCTGGTTGTGCCCTAGTTCTGCAAGAGAGTGTTCCTAATGGCATCCTCATTATGGCCTAGTTGTACCTTAGTTGCGCTCTGGCTACGCCCAAGCTACACCCTGCTTGGGCCCCATTTGGGACCATGTTATGTCCTAGTTGCACCCTTGTTGCACCCTAGTTTTTCACCAGTTATACCAAAGTTACATCCCTGTTTCTCCCTACATGCATCCTATTTGTACCCTGGTTGTGTCATAGTTCTGCCCTTGTTCTATCCTAGTTGTACCCTAGTTGCACTCTAGTTGCATCCTAGTTGCGTCCTTCTCGCTCCTAGGTGCGCATACTTGTGCCCTTGTTGCATCCTAGTGTGAAGAAATTTTGCAACTCAATTGCTGCTTAGTTGTGTCCAAGTTATGCCCTATTTGCACCGTATTTGTGCCCAAGTTACTCCCTACGTTTTCCTTAGTTGTGTCATAACTGCACGCTTGTTACAATCTAGTTGCATCCGAGTTGAGTCCTAGGTGCATCCTAGTTGTGCCCAATTTGAGCCAAAGTTGCACCGTAATCATGGCCTAGTTTCTCCATAGCTACTCCTCAGCTACCCCAATTGCACCTAGCTGCACCCAAGTTGCGAAATCTTTATAGCATAGTTTATTCCAAGGCATGCCCTAGTTGAAATCTAATTGTGCCATAGTTGTCCCATTGTTACGCCATATTTGTGCCCTCGTTGTATCCTAGTTCCGCACTAGTTTCATACTGGCTACATCTTACTCATTCCCTAGTTTCTGCCTTGTTTTATCCTAGTTGAGTCTTCTTGACACCACGTTGCACCCTTGTTGCACCCTCCTTGCACCATAGTAGTACCGTACTTGTGCCCATATTGTTTCCCAGTTACGTTTTGGTTGTACCTAGTTTGTGCCCTATTCATGTCCTAGTCGTGTTACACCCTCATTTTTCTGTAGTTTCATCCTAGTTGTGCCATTGTTTTGTATGAGTTACGTCCTTGTTGTGCCTCCTTATATCCTAGTTACGCCCTTGATGCGTCCTAGCTACGTCCTATTTTGGCTTTAGTTGCGCCCTAGTTTTGACATGCCATACTGACTCTTACATTCGCCAGATTTTTAAAGCCAATTCATGTGATCATATAAGTAAATGAAATCTTGACCAGTTTGTACTAATTTGGGCATTCAATAAGTCACTGACTTGTTAAATAGCTGCAGTTAAAGGCGAAAGAGATGTTTCACCTCCCACCCTCAAATATTCCCATGCAAATGTAGACGCCCCCGCTTTTGGTGCCGATTACGCTGGCAAGTTTGCCACTCATCATGGAACTTCACGTTTTCTGCCAGTAGTTCAGTTTGTTACAGATTGAATAGGCGAAGCAAATCTCAGATTGAATTAATCAAGTGCCTCCAGAACTAGAGACTAATCGTTGCACTGAATATGCACAACTTCATAATTATTTGGGGCAAATGCAAGAGGCAATATGCTAGTTGCACCTTTGTAACATCTTATTTTCATCCTAGTTGCATCCCAGGTGTGTCATAGTTTCACCCTTGTTTCATCCTCGTTGTGCCTACTTGCACCATAGTAGCACCCTTATTGCACCATACTTTTGTCCTAGTAGCGCCTTAGTTACATCAAAGTTACGGCCTCATTGAGCCCTCCTTGCGCCATATTTACGCTTTGGTTGCGTCCAAGTTACGACAAAGATGGACCCTAGCTACACCCTTGTTGTGTGTTAGTTGCATCCTATTTGCACCCTAGTTGCTCCCTCGTTCTGCCCTAGTTACACCAAAGTTGCAACCTACTTATGCCCTAGTCATGGACAAGTTATATCCCAGTTGTTCTCTACTTGTGCACCACTTGCAACCAAGTAATGTTGGCATCACATCCCAGCTGTGCCCTAGTTGGGACCTAGTTGAGTAGTAGTTATGCCCCAGTTTTTCCCTAGTTGCACCCTACTTGTGCCCTTGTTGTCCCCTAGTTGTGCCCTAGTTACGTCCCAGTTGCACCCTATTTGCACCCGTGTTTTGTCCTAGTTGTATCCTAGTTGTACCTTAGTTGTTCCCTAGTTGCTCATTGATTGCGTCCTAGTTGCAAAAATTTGCGCCCTAGTTGTGCCGTAGTTGCATCCTAGTTGCGCCCTAGTTGTGCCCTTGTTGCACCCTGGTAGTGCCCTGGTTACACCATGGTCGCACCATAGTTGCGGCGTAGTTGTGCTCTGGTTTCACCCTAGCTGCTTCCTGGTCGTGACTTAGTTGCTCATTAGTTCTGTCCTACTTATGACCTATTTTGACCCTAATTGCACCCTAGTTGTGCCTGAGTTACACCATAGTTACAGCCCAGTTCCTCCCAAGTTACACCTAAGTTTGGCCCTTGTTTTTTCCTGGTTACACCCTAGTTACACTGTGGTTGCACCCTCTTTGCACCCAAGGTATGTGCTAGTTGCCCCCTAGTTGCATCCAAGTTGTGCCCATATTGTACTCGGTGGGAGACGCCAAGTTAACAAGATTAGCTATTGACATTGCAGTTAGGATATGTGTAGCATTGCAAATCAATGCCCACGATTGGTAAAGAAAATCCAGGCCTTCTGCAGCCACTTCAAAAGTGCGGCTTCCTATGATGGATGTAGCTTAGCTATTGGGGCTGCTGGCAACCAGTGGGATGGCCACTACTAGTGAGCACACTTGTGATTGCTGCGGTAGGTGCAGATGCTCGTGGCTAATCAGGAGAATGCTGATGCCGTAACTATTTTTAGCTGTCACAGCTGACGAGGTGAGCTCTGATGTTGCAACTATTTGTAACTAATCACAAGATTGTGCTACTGTTGCGCCTGACCATGGTTGCTACGGTCGGCAAAAAGCCAATACTGACTACAATTGCATGCAATTGTGGTTACTAAAATTGGGATAAGGCCTAAGCACAAGGGTGGACAAGGATACCAACAATGGGTGCGACAGCTAGCCCATGTCGAAGCCGATGAACCTTGCGTGAGGGTGCATATGTGTGCAACGGACAATGTACAGCTGTCAGTGAGCGTGGAAGGGTGCACGTTTGCTCCTAAGAGCGTGAGCAATGAAGTGTTTTTTTCTCGGTTGAAAATGATGGGGTCAAAGGTGCATGCGCAACTTTATTTCTACAACCACCATCAATATTGTAGCACAAACGTTTTGGCCGATAGCGTGGCTGTGATGGATAATGAGGTAGGCGTGACAAGAGATGATGAGCGTAAATTTCCTATGCACACCAGCGCCAGCTAACATCGCAAGTGGACTGACTAAGTAAACAACTATG
Organism: Penium margaritaceum; assembly: GCA_023375785.1. NCBI lineage: Eukaryota > Viridiplantae > Streptophyta > Zygnematophyceae > Desmidiales > Peniaceae > Penium > Penium margaritaceum. The sequence continues at coordinate 109,070 of SZWC01006232.1, forward strand.
GTGGAAGAGGCAGTGTGTAATGGAGTATCTTTGGTGCCAAGAGTTTGCCAAAACAATCGGTCCCAAGCCTCGATCTCCACAACGTGAGGGCATGTGGGTGCATAATGGTGGAAGTTCTCCCCTCAGTGCTCTAATAGCAGTAGGTAACAAAGAATAGCGTGGGGAGGAGGGTGAGGGAGAGAGGAGGCAAGAGACGTAATGGTTTTTAAATGCTTGCACTAACCATGGAGAGGAGTACAGAGAAGTGGAAATTTGGTGGAAATTAAGGCCAGTGAAGCAAGCACCACCCTTGACCCGCGTAAGTGAGCTCGATGCCACCTGTAAGGTCAGGCCAGACCTCTCGGATCAAAACCAGCATAGGATTCTACCGGACAATTCCGGGAGCATGACCCTACCAGGGTCAGAAGTCGATATCTAACCAGACACAGCTACAACCACATAAGCATGGAAAATTACTTTATATCATTGTAAAGTGTGTGTGGGCATGGAAGCCACAATATAAGAATTCAACCAATATGATCCATGTCAAAACAACATACTGCTACCGGCTATTCTATTGGCACAAGCCTCAGGCTGCACACATGGAAGAAGCAATGACGGCCAAATGAAGAGACTACCTGGCGTGATTGATTATGCTGATGCCTCTACTCACCATCCGTTATGTGTTATAACCATGTTCCTTCACTATCTTGTATGAGTGCATGTGCAGACAGGCCATTGGCCAGTTGTCATTAGATTAGTAGTTGGTAATTGGACGCGTGCACCAACACTTCCAAACTACAATTCCCATATGCCACTGTTCTAGAACATTAAGCCCCATTTTCCCTTGCCACGACATAATATGCTCTATCTATCCCTTTGGTTTAGATATGGGTTCAAGATCTGGATTTTTTGTATGATATATCTCTTTGCTTTCTCAAAAAGAAGCATTCAATGCCGCATGGCATAAGGCATCACCATTCCACCATCACTTATTGTGGTCTGAAAATCACAAACTCCTTCGCCAAGGGATTTCTGATTACTCGGGAGGTGGTTTGAAGCATACCAATCTTCAAGGGCCAAAATGAGACTCGCCAGGCTCTGGCATGACAAGAATTGCAGGCAAAACGGCTATGCTACAAGCTGTGCAGCAGAGTTTGCCGATGTACATGTTGTACAGAATTGGGACCTCTATTCTTGAATTTCTACAATATATGCCTAATACATAGTATGTACGGAATCATGCTTGAACCATGATGAAATCATTTGAACCTTGCCACCTTAGCTCACATTGGTCACCCAAGTGTCATCGCGGAGTGGATAACATCATTTATGTGAGAGTTTGGACAACTAAGAATTTGAAATTTTACATTAATACTTAACAGAGGACATCTTTTAAGTTGTCCATTTCTTTGGAAAAAATGAAAATGTAACAGATTTTTTATATTCATGCCACAAAATTCCGCGATAGAGGTTTTTCATAAAAAAAAAAAAAATAGCATTGTGGTAGCTGTATCCTGTTGTAGTAGAAGGTATAAATTTGTTGGTTAATGAAGATGCAAGCCGCTTTCTCTATAGAAGAATTGCAATTGGTGGTAGATATATTTCTTTCTGCATTACCCACATCAACGCATAAGCGCCTCGTCATGCTAGGTTTTCCCATAGACTTGACTTTGCTGCATGTGCCTTGGCTGATGTGCTAGATTCTGGTGAGTCTTTACTGGGCCCCAAGGGTGCCAACAAGGGATGTAACACTGGCTTAAAATTGCACACATCATGCCATGTAAGTTTCTACAATCACTGTTGCCATCGGAGAACACGTAGAAACCACATGGCAGTCAGAGCAATGTCAGGGACCAAGGCTCGGGTGCATTCTTTCTTGACTCCTATACAACAAAAATAACAAGGATTTGTACTTTTCGTAAATGCTACCACAGAGTACCCTGTGGACTCTGTCGTAGAGTAGGACACAACTCCTCAATCTGCACCTAGTCGTATTCAATGGCAACGGCCATTTGATACCATTGTTCGTCCAATGGTGTAGGATCCGGGTAATTGAGGTGGCACTAGCCAGTATCCATTGTCAAACGAGTCACTTTGAACGTTCAAATGTTTGATAACCTGTCACAGCTCAAGGTAATACAATTGTAGTCATCCAACCAGACATTAAATATAGTAAGAAATGTAGCATACATTTTACTTAATGTTGTGCAGAAGTCTATAATATGCAGCTAAAGTCTTGCAGTTTGCAACCATAGTAGCGGCAGCATGCCACAAACCAAACGTATATTTTTTGGGCTGATAGACAAATTCTGCACACACACGTTGCCATAGAGCTGGTGGTTGCCATATTTTTTTGGTGGCCACAAAAATCATGGCAGGATTATCTTCAACTCAGAATAACTCCCAACAGGATTGCAAAGGAATTCCCATTTGCAAACAAATATTTCTCTTGCTTGCCTTCCATTTGGTCTCAAAATCTGGGAATATTGACGTCCTTAACACCGAAGGATGTCAAACTAGGGGACATGCAATCAAGAACTAGGTCTAACAGGCCTCCAAATTTATGGTTTGCAATGCTTGGAGAATGTGTCCCAGCACAGAAGGAAAAAGTCAGGTGCACTTTGTGGTGCCAAGAGAGGTAGTTCAAAAGGCGTTTGAAAGCATCACTTGTAGTGAGTGAAAAGGCCACTCGTTTTTTTCTCCAGAATCCACCTTCACTATGTGCTCTGAAAACACGCCTTTTAATGCTACACAGACGTCTAAAGCACCAAGAGCGGGTGGGATACAGCAGGAAAAAAGCAATGCATTTTTTTGGTGTTACGTCCCTCAAGTACATGCGAGTGGACATTTATGTTCTTACATTAATGGTCCATCACGCGAGAGCCTCAAGATTTTTGTGCCGTTTGGCCGAAGGCATTTTGTTCACTTGCCCTGACCTCTGGTGCTCTGTTCTATAAGGTTCTTACATATTCCACTTTCTCTAATGGTCAACAGAAGTGTCGCAAACTTTATCAATGTTTTGAGAATGTTCGGTTTACTTCATGACATAGCTAGACTTCTCTTAAACTAGGCCTTTATGCTGCTAATGCCCCCAAAGTGTTTGGGAAGTTTTCTCCAAGTGGCAAAGACCTTGCATTGGTTCACAATGCACCTCCGTTGTTCAGAAGTTCGTGTTATTCGAGATGACTTCGATGAATAGAGCTAGAACATCCTACTATGAGCAGAAGTAACCGACGAAGACTCTAGTGGTGGAGGATTAGTAGCGCGCGATCAACATCACTCTTAAGATGAACCAGGCGGCAACGACAACTTTTGCGGACTATGGCAGAGCACAGAAGAACCTGGCGGTCAACCTGCCGGCCAACACGGCAATGGGCCCCTCAGGCTCGGTGATCCAACGGCCCTCGCCGCTGCTCGTCGGGACGCCACTTGGCCCGATGGGAGGCACCTGCCGCCAAGGGTGCATTGAGGCAAGATGGTTACAAGAAGTTTTCTGGAATCAACCCACATCCGCTCCAAAAAGTTAACGTGGCGATAGAGGAGCTTTAGAATTCTTGTGCGCATGAACAGTGCTCACCGAGAGAAATATCCACCTCTTGAGTGAACTCCATATTCCTCCAGGAATCCCTGAGCCGTTTGATCTTGTAAACTCAAAAGTGCCGATATTCAGAATATGACCAACGAGTTTGGAGGTGTACTTAACCGCTGTTCGGGTCAACAATGATAGAAATAAGACTGACCTCGCAACCTCGCTTTTGTGTGGCACGGATTCAAGTTGGTGGTCTGATCTTAAGGCCATCAAATGCTTGCAAGAGGGGTGGATATACGGCTCATGCAACCGCTCTCACATCATTGGCTGCAGGCATTCTACCTCTAAAGTAGATAAATCCAATGTAGCACGACTCCCTCATGCCACCGGAGATTTTGAACGACTATACACGTGCTATAATCTTTGGGAAAATAAACAAGAAGTACGACACATGGTAAAGGCTTTAATGCCAACGTCAATAGTCTAGCATGGCAGAGTACACACAACGGCTTTGTGAAATTATCTTTAACGGATTCGAAAGAATCCTTGACCGACTAGGCCAAAACCACTGTTCTTGACGGTCTTTAACCCTCAAGCCATCTTGTCTCACCGCCCACAGTCCCAGGTGACCCCGCTCGAGCCACGTGGCTCCTTCGACCGGTCGGTGTGGCACTGCCACGCTACACTCCCCCCCACTAGGAGTGAGAGCCGCCTCGGCATCTCCGGTAATCCCGACGTGGGATTCGAGCCCTGGAGCTCTGATATCAATGTAACGGATTCGATGGAATCCTTGGCCGACTAGGCCAAAACTGCGGTGCTTGAGGTCTTTGATCCTCAAGCCATCCTGTCTCATCGCCCATAGTCCCAGGTGACCCTGCTCGAGCCACGTGGCTCCTTTGACTTGTCGGTGTGGCACTGCCATGCATCCGTCATCATGGATGGAGGCGAGGTCACTAACAGTGGCCTTGCCTCCAACGAGCTTTGTTTCTCTTAGAATAACCACCTTAAGTGGTACATTCGGTGAACAATTGCCATTTTTGGTATCTAGGACGACATTCCACGAATAATTGTAGTAGCTAATTTCCTTGACAGTATTGATTACAATGCTCAAATACAGGAATCCAGTATTTGGTAAAGCTAAGACCAAAATTTTGATTGTGGCGAAGGGAGGTCAATGAACAAACCTTGTTGCCGATGGACGTGGACGCTGTTGATGAATGCGATCAATGGCTATGATGGAAGTGTGGGAAGCCAGAGCACATTTTGTGTGAATGTCAGAAATAGAATCAATAGAACAAAAGAGGGGGAGTCGTAACAAAAAATGGGGAGTCCGGAAATATCAAATGTCTGGACTATGTGGCGAGGCTCCTATTTGGTGAAAACATATATGCCAACAGATCGCCCATTTGAGTGGCTCACATTGTTGCGAGCAAGGATACCTAAGATAGCAAAGTTTGATGAGGATTACGAGGAAGACCAATCGGTGATACTGCTGTGAATGCAACTGATGGATTATATATGTCGCACAACAGTATTGGCACTATTGGATGGAGGAGCTTTACAAAGTTTTGTAAGCATCAACGTGGTTTAGAAGCTGTGTTTGCAAACCTATTGAAGGATGTTTGAAGGCAAAACTATTGTTATAAATTTGTTAGCTTTGTGAACCTCTCCAACTGCTAAGTGGAAATGTACATGGAGTTACAGTCTAGAGAACTTGCCCAAATGAGCGATAAAAAAACCAGTATTGAGGAAGGTTCCTGCGTTGACACAATCCATAAGTGGATTGGAGCAAGAGAACGGTGTATGTCACCATTAATGGTAGAAAGTGACATCTACATCTAGTCGAGCGACTCACAACGGAACATCGATCACCAAACGAGATGCAGATGGATCAAAGATCTAGTTCACTTAGTTCATATGGTCGCACAACTCGTGGTTGCTCATTTATAGGTCCCCTTCACCTTTGGTCTCCTGTCCACCTTCAGGCCTATCTGGTGATCGGTATTTTGTTGTGGAGGTGTTGCTCGACATTAATGGTAGAAAATGAAATCTACCTGTTGCAAAAACTAAACAGGCTAGAACTCAACTACATCGTGCGTGAGTAAGAAATCCTTGTAGTTGTACATGAATTCCAAATGCGACGGTGCTACTTGAATTTCTCACGATGCATTATCAGCACTGCCCATCATACACTGCAATACCTAAGAATGAGACAAATCTAAGCACTTGACAATCATCATGGATGGAGTCCAATCTGGATAATGACGTCGAGTATCGACCTTAAAAGGTGTATCCAATGAATATTTTGAGTTGGAGATTAGATCTAATGACTGAGGTTAATATGTTATTCATAAAATGAAAATCTTATCTCGTAAATCTGTTCGCAAAGGGTTACAAGGAGTTCGGCGGGTATGACAAAAGCAAGTTCTTTTTCGACGAGCCCTATTGACGACGGCGAGTCACTTGCCACGTTGTTGTGCCACCAAACGAGCACTTACGACTGATATTATTGGAAGAATGCATCGACACGGGTCCATATGGTCACTTCCGCGAGCACAAGATGCTAAAAAATGTTGGCAAAGTATTAATGGTGGGAAAAGATGAGGGCTAACGTGACATCCTTCTAAAAATTGCGCGACCCATGTCAGTTGTAAAATCTCGTCCCATGAGACCACTAGGACTATTGCAACATCTCCTTGTGTCAACGGAGCTGTGGGTTATGATGAGAATGCACTTTGTGAAAGGGTTGCCTGCCACTCCTAAGAGTTATGATGCCTTCCTTGTGGCAGTGGATAGATTTTCAAAATGCCACATTTCATCTCGACAACTACCACCAAAGGAATAGTTTGACTGTTTTTAAATCCAGATCGTAATATTGTACATCCTGCCACGTACCATCATTAGGGAGCAAGAATCATTTCACAAGCCATGTTTGGCATGAATCGATGACACGTTTTGGTATTCAGATCCAACAGCAACGTCATTCCATCCTCAAACTAATGGGTAGGCTAAGCAAACCAATGAGATGCTTGAACAACTTCTCCACACGTTATGCGTGCCGCACGACACTCATTGGGTAGTCAAACTTCCAACTACCAAGCTCGCATACAGCTCTACCGTTTCCATCACTATGGATATCATCCTTCCATTTAAAGTGGTTTACAACAAACGTCCAGCCACACTGACATGACTACAAAGGCAGAGCAACATTCTTGTGATCGAATTTCACCGACGGGATTTTACGAGCATGTACGAGGAAACACGAGAAACCTTTTCAAAGATACACGTAGCCATGAATCTCGTAGTGTACCAACATTGTACCAATGACCTGTTCAATGTTGACGATTTCCACCTACTCAGCCCCACAATAGTGTATTGGACATAATCCTTGGCCGACTAGGCCCAAAACGTGGTATTTGAGGGTCTCCTATCCTCAAGTCATCCTGTCCATCCGCCCATAGGCCAGGGACTCATGCTCGATCCACGTGGCACCAGCCGCACTACAATCCCCCCGTCTATGAGTGAGACGCACTTTGGACTCAAACTCCGAAGCCTTGATACCAATCTGGAACATTGGACGGAAACATTGGCCGTCTAGGTCAAGATCGCGATGCTTGAGGGTCTTTGACCTTCAAGCCATCTCGTCCAACCGCTCATAAGCCAAGGACCCACACTTGATCCATGTTGCGCCGGTTGTGTGCTACACCAGTGAATATCGAACTCCTAGGACATGATTATGTGAAGCTCAAATCCTAGTGGTTTGGGCTGTTTTAAATCAAGCGAATGGAAACAACTATCGCCGCTCGCCTTTGCTTTCCTGAGAGCATGGTGATCAAATGTGTCTTCCACATATGCAAGCTCAATCACTGTTGTGACCCTAGTGAGAGCTTTGCAAACAGTAACATCGCACCTCAACCTCTCATTCAAGTAGAGGGATACATCGAGTATACGATTGAAGATATCCACGGACATGAACACCATGAAAAAATGACAAAATGTTTGGTGAAGTGGCGTAGTTCTATTGCTGCGCACAACAGGGAGCCATACGACAACCCCTGAGATGTTGATCACCTAATCGACGACTACTAGCGTCGTCACGGGTTTATGCATGCTTATTCACTGAAATTATGGATAAAAGGGGGGAAGTGTTATGTCCCTGACGTACACGAGTCCTTAAACTTCGAGTGGACATTCATGTTCTCACATTCATGGTCCATCGTGCACCGACCTTGGGATTTTTGCGCCATTCGGCCGAGGGCATTTTGGTTTTTGGTTTGACCTCTGGTGTTTTTTTACGTGGAGAAGGTTGTGACATGTTTGACCACTTTCTTATTTGGTCGAAAAAAGGTTTGTAAGCTGTATCGATGTTTCGACGGGGCTGGAATGTTTTGAAACCTTACTTCAATGTTCTCAAAGCCCCATGACTTTTCGGGATATTTGTTTCAATTGACCACTCCCAACGCTTCCCCGCACGCATCGCTTGACCCGAATGGGGAGGACCCAACTTTTGCCTCGTTGTGATTCTTGTCATTGTCTATGTATGCTCGACTTGGTCGACACTCGTCATCAAAGTATACTTATTACTTAATACAAACTATCCATTTCTTCCATTCTCTTCAATAGTCTTTTTCTACGCACCTCATCTCTCAAAACCACTTACGGTCCGCTCGGTGTAACATTAGGAGAGGTGCTTGCTCGCGTCGACGTTGGCTTATAAGTACAAATTGGCTTCATCAGCATGTGTAGAGGAAAGCAAATTTGATCAAATTTTCATTTCATGGTGATTTGTTGCAGTGAGTTGCCAGACTCTAGGAGGTGTAGCAAGCAACTAGACAGCTCTGCCAACCCTGTTCCGCCAACGCCAATGATCGACAATGGGTCAACACTGCCTGAAAACTGTCAGAAAACTTTATAAATGTATTTCCCGCGTGATCCCACCAAGATGATTTCAGTTGGCCGCCTTTGTCAAGGGCCTCAGCGTGCCATTGGGTCTTTTCACATTGCCCCGTAGCAACTCCGCCACGTGTCCGCACGCGTACAAGATCTAGGTGCGCGACGATGAATGGGTTGCTATGAGGTGGCCAGTCACACCGGAAGCTGAAGCAAGTCCTCACAGCGAGGTACGGCGAACTTCCTAACAGGTTTTGGCGAACGCACTTTTTCTCTGGTTTTTGCTTGTCCGGCGTTGGCGAGAGTCCGTTTCGTCACCTCATCGGTCACGCGAACGTGGGACTGTCCAACGTGGACTCACGAGCTGCTAGAACTTGCTATATCTCTGAAGTCCTAGTAAGTTCCTAGCATGTCCGAATCGCATCGCTCAAAGCTTGGCGAACTGCGAGCAGTCCATGTCAAGTTCCGACAGCGCAGCAACCCTGACGTGGCAGGGGAGTTCAGCACGGGTCAGTGTGAAAAGACCCATTGGGTGAGGCTGGTTGCAGTTGAAATCGATGGTTGAACGCATTCAACCATCGATTCCAACCAAAGTGGACGTTGCCACGTAACTTCCCTCAACCTGTTGGTTGAGTGTAGCGACTGCGCAGTTTATGCTCGCGATTGTCGAAATGTTTTTACTTTAAGTAGAGGTACCAGGCGAGGTTCGACGTGTCTTTCGTTTTTGTCAGACTGCACGTTTGCTTTTAGGGCAAGCGACGGTGACGAAAGATGTTGGTCTGCCTATCATTAGGTTCTTTTGAGTCCGCTGGATTTGACTTTCTCCTACCTGGACAACGTCACTCTCCATCCGGACGTCCTGACTCGAACCAAGTCATAAGCCTCTTAAGCGACGGCTAATGCGATAGGACTCAGCCAGCAGCAACACGGTCAAGGCCAATCAGGCCCTTTTCCTAGGAGTGAGAACTATTCCTCATCCAACCATCGGCTCTTGGTCCAACGATGGTTGGACCGGGAGGCGGTGATGGTTGAACGTGGTTGGAGGAGTTGGCTGAGCGACAAATGTAGAGCATGGCCGCTCTGCTGCCATGCCCTACACAGTGTAAATCACATGGGCATGAAATTGCCCTATTTCTCGTCGCGATGGAGCTGATCCGACGACAAAGAGGATGTGTACTGGCCACTTTAATACGAATGCATAAGCATGTGTCATGGTGATGTCTCAAACACATGCATAAAAGTCTGAAATTTTAGAGACTCACAGGTTAAGAACGGGGAAAAGGCCTCAGCACGTGTGAAAATCGATGTTCCAACCGTCCAAACCAACTAACCAGGCGCGAGTTGAAAATGTTCAACCGAACCACGCAACCAGCCTCACCCATTGCATCCTGATCGTCCGTCGAATCTTGGTGGGCTTTTCAACGCGGCGCGGAGTTGGAACGAGTAGGTTGGGTTGTTTCTGGTGCTGATCCGGAACCTGAAAGCTGATTTTGATTCTATGTTTTCGCTAGTTGCGAAGGTGGCAAGGCTGTTTGCGAGTGTTTCTGCGAGCACTTGCGGGCCCCGCTATTGCGCCTTTTCTGCTTGCGAGACATGGGTGCAAAATCAGTCGTTCCCCGCTCATTCATTGAGTTGAGCGCCGCTTTTATGCTGACATGTCACGTCTCCCAACGTGTGGGAGACCTATTTTTGAACGTCTGGGGAGAATCAGCGAAGACGTTCAACGTCTGGACGTTCATCGACAGTGTATTGTCTGAAAACACGTTTTAAGAAATCGTACTTCCATACGTGCATCGTCGACCATGGATGAAATTTCACACAATTTGTCGATGTTGTCGTTCGAATTTGCATGTTTGAACTCCTACTTCGCATGCGGCTCGAGAAAACTTTGCCTCTCCGAGTCGCCAACACCCGTGTCGCGCTTGGCTCGCGACTCCAACCACACATTCTTTACGTAGCAATGTCTGCAATCTGCCTAACAACCCATTCGTCGCCATGGATTCCCAGCACCACCAGCAAGCTCAGACCCCTGCCGGCAGTGCCACAGCTTCCTTTGCTAACAACGCCGCTTCAACACGCGGTCGCGGCCGTGGACGTGGACGTCAACAACTTCGGGCAAGCACTGGCGGTCGTAGTTTCCACTGCACTGCGAGTGCGATTGCATCCCACGCATCCATGATGGCATACAACCAGACTCCATTTGGCGTAGCCAGTGCTTACGCCATTCAACGCGACGCCCACCTGCCCGTCCCGCCGCCGCCAATAGACTTCAACCCGCCACGTGTTCTTCAAGCAATGGCGCCAGCTGCCGTCACCGCGGCACCATTGCCGACACGGTCGGGGATGGCTCCATCGTCTTTGGCAAAGTCTACACCGTTTGGAGCCCCATCGTCCGCCGCCAATGCGACTCCATGTGCAGCGCCTCCGACAGCACCTGTCTCAGAGCTGCCACTAAACAGTGCGCCACTATTCCACCCGCAGCCAAGTATTGGCAGCGGCATGCCAGCACCATCTTCAGCCACTGCACGCACGGGTTCGGACCGTGTGTCCAAGGACTTATGGAGTCCAGAGCGGGATGCACGCTTCGTCTCTCTCATGCTCCAGTTTTCCTCCAGTGAGAGTGGGGCTCGAGGATGGCAGGCGCGCGCGTTCGTCAAACTTGCAAAAGACCTCTCCACCGAATGGCAACTGACGGACAACCTGAACGACCGTCAGTTGAGGAACAGACTGGACAACATACGAGCTACATGGCGTTCCTTGTACCCATTGGTTAGGCGCAGCGGGAGTCCCTTTGACCGTACCCGCATGATGCTGGAGTACACAGCCGAGGAGTGGCGCGACTTGCGTAGAACTTGCCCTCTCGTTGCTAAGCTGGAGGGCAAGCGCATTCCATGGTATGACGACGCATCAGTCCTCTTCACCAACGACACGGCTAAAGGCGACCACGTCATCAACTCAGTCCTCCCTCCGCGTCCAGTGCACCCCGTTCCGGTGGCCCCAACAAGCACAACGGACGAAGAGAACATGCGTAAGCGTAAGTCGACCGTTGACCGTCATTTGGACAAGGCTGAGCGCATTGCAAGCAAGGCTGGCACCGTGGAATGCTTCATTCAAGAAAAAAAACCGTACTTCGTAGCAGTAGAGACAGTGAACAAGGACGGGTGTATCCATCGTTGGAACAAATTGCCACTCTTGGATGTCTTTAAGGTTAATCCACTGATGTGCGCAGATTATGTGTACAGCACCGGTGACATGCGGTTCATGGCGGCAGAGCGTGCACTTGGGAGGGATCCGAGTATTGCACCCATGTTGTTAGGGTCCCCTAACGACAAGTCTCCCATCACACTGTCAAGTGGCGACAGGAACAGCCACATGCCATCACACGGGGGCAGTCCTACGAGCAAGGATGGGGACGAGTCTGTCCATCCCGATGAGGATGGTTTAGACAGAGATGAAGAGGAGGGGGAAGGGGATGAGGGAGAAGAAGAGTATGATGATGCAGAAGAGGAAAATGATGAGGGTGAGGAGGCTGGAGGAGAAGAAGGGGTGCAGGAGATTATCATGGAAGGGGATGGCAGCATGGAACAGGAAAGAGCAACGGCGGCATTGTCCACACTTCTGCATGTTGACTCTCTTGCATGCACCGAAAACATGTTTGGCATGACCTAGGTTGTTATTCATATTATGAAATGCTTTCAAGGAGGGAGTAGTATTAAATTAATGTGCATCAATTACAAACAATATCAAGTGGTCGAATAATGGACAATGTGGTGGTTGAGGACACGGTCCGGGTTGGCAACCATGTTCTCCTCTGGGGGGTCGTCGTCCGCCTCGATTGGATTGTTGTCCCTCCATGTTAGGTAGTCGTCCCACATGGCCTGTGCAATGCGGTTTCTACGTGACCTCATGCCAACATCGCCATGTCGCTGTCCATGAGGGTTCTCACGGTAGTGCGGGCCGTCACGTGGTGGATGCGGAATGGTGACGGACCAAGATCCATCATCCAAAGGCTGCCTTGATTGAATGAGATTATGCATGACAAAGCAACTGAGAATCAGTCTTGATTGGAAGCCTACCTCGTAGGGTGGCATGCCGCGCAAAATTGTAAAGCGAGCCTTCAAAATGCCGAAGGCACGCTCTATCATGCTCCTAGCTGCCGCATGACGTCTGTTGAACAGTTCCTGCATTGTTTGTGGACGTCGGTCACGAGGACCGAACTCAGCAAGGTGGTAACGAACTCCGCGATACGGCGTGATGAGGCCATATCCCTCGGGGAAGGCGGAGTCCGCAAGCAGAAACTTGGTGGGCGGAAGGTAAAACCCGTTGCGCATGGCGTCCATGAAAACGCGTGCGTCATGGGCCGAGCCCTCCCAACCAACACACACAGATGTAAACCGCAGCGACTGGTTGCACGTTGCCAAGACTGTTTGAGTCAACTGCCGAAACCTGTCGAAGTAGGCGGTGCGTCGAGCCGATGTGCGGAACGAGACACGCACGTGAGTCCCGTCTATGGCCCCGACACAGTCGTCCAGCCAGGGAAGGTAGTCTCTGCGGCCAGCACACTCAGGCGCCACGGGGTCTCCTGGTTGAGCTTGACGAATGACCTCGGGCGCCAGGGCAACCAGCGCGGCCACCACTTCACGCAGGACACGAAGAACTCTCGCTTGGCCCCGTTGAAAGCGCTCCATAAGCATGCGCACGGGTAGGCAGTAGCATACGCACTGACCCCAAATCAGCATTTTCTCCTCAACGGTCAGTTGTGTGTCGCGGATCAAACCCCGGATGCGCACTTCACGAACAATGCTGAGCCACGTCTCAGCTGTCATGCGCGACATGTTGAAAAGACGCGCAGGGTGACCTTGAACCAACTCAGTCAGCCAGCGTTGGCCGCTCAACGCGCCTGTGTGGATCGGGCGTCTTGCGACACGGTTGACGATACGGCGCAGAAGAATGGAAAGGACTGCAAAAATGGCAGCTCGGATGGCTGCGTGCCGCTCGTACACACGACGAAAAAGTAGGCCGCGAGCTGAACGTGGTGGCGAGGGTGGGTCCATCGGACACATCGAACTGAACGAGTAACACGGCACCGAGTACTTACCTGTTCAGCGGGGAGACATCAACGGGGGTCGTAGAGCGACGCAATGGTCGCGACTCGAAAACTGCGACTCGATTCATGTCCGTTGCACAGGTGGAGTACCGTTGAAAGCAAAAGGTACGTTACGCCGCCCATGCAGAAATCATGGGCTGTGACCCTCCTTTTACGGGAGGTAATCGCGNAACTGCGACTCGATTCATGTCCGTTGCACAGGTGGAGTACCGTTGAAAGCAAAAGGTACGTTACGCCGCCCATGCACAAATCACGGGGTGTGACCCTCCTTTTGCGGGAGGTAATCGCGGGAAGGCCGTCCCCAGAATCAATGATTTCGCGGTGATTTGAACCCTAACTGTGAAAGCGCTAAATCATACCGATCCGCTTTATCGAACATTGATTTTACGAACATTCTAAAATCAAAATCAGCTTTTAGGTTCCGGATCAGGGCCTCTGTGAAAGAGGCCAATGGACTTCGGCTCTCAAGTCCTCTGGTGTCTGTGATGGTGGCGGGACCCAACTCTACGCACTGCCGCTGTCCTGACGAAGCTATGTGGAGTGCGATGCTTCCCGCAAGCCAACACGAAGCTCATGTGTCCCTTCGCCAGAGCGCTTCGCTTGCCCGAAAGGACGCAAAGCTGTGAAGGCAATGGTGGACTGCAAACGACTTTTTCTGAACAGCGTGAAAATGGTTTTCCAGTGTGATCACGAACCGTGCGCTCGGCGAGAGCAGCAGACCTGAATACTCCAGCGAGCGCGTTGTGCGGGTCCAAGTCTTCGAAACGAAACCCCTGGGCAGAAACAAGGCTACGTCCAACATGTTGGAGAAAATGGACAGCGTCAAACTGGGTCTTGGGCCGGGAGCTTCGGAGCAGTTAGCATCTGCCGCAGCTGCTGCTGTAGAAGCAACGGCTGCTGCGGCGGCAGCGGCAGCTAGGGGCCACGGAACAGCGAGAGCTCTCAGTCCGCTCGACGTTTCCGGCTTCAGTGCTGCCACTGATCCCTCCCCCCACAGACCCAGCAGCAGCAGCAGCGGTGACGGCGGCGGCGGCGTCAGCGGCATCAGCAGAGTTGAGACGTACAGTGGCAGCGTTTCTAGTCATAGGAGAAGCAGTTCTTCTGCAACAGCTGCCGCTGCTGCCGCTGCTGCCGCTGCGGCGGCGGCGGCGTCGGCAACGCCAGGGCCTTCCCGCAGTTCTGAGAAGTCTGGGTTGACAGAGTGGGCCAGAGACCACCCTCCTGCCACGGACCCCAATTTCCAGGGTACTGTTTTCATGCCGATTTCCATGGTACTGTTTTCATGCCGATTTGCAGGGTACTGTTTTCATGCCGATTTCCAGGGTACTGTTTTCATGCCGGTTTGCATGTTACTGTTTTCATGCCTGTCTCCAGAATAATGTTTTCATGCGGATTTTCAGGGTACTGTCTTCATGCCTATCTCCAGAATACTGTTTTCATGCCGATTTTCATGGTACTGTTTTCATGCCTGTCTCCAGGGTACTGTTTTCATGCCGATTTGCAGGGAACTCTTTTCACGCCAATTTGCAGGGTACTGTTTTCATGCCGATTTGCAGGGTACTGTGTACATGCTAATTTGCAGGGTACTGTTTTCATGCCAATTTGCAGGGTACTGTTTTCATGCCAATTTGCAGGGTGCTGTTTTCATGCCAATTTCCCCTAAATGTGTTTGGAAATCCTCGATCCGCTCGTTCCAAGCCACCTAGGATGCTTGTGCTGTGCAGAACTTGGTTACAGAACCTGCGGACACTGTCGTTGACTGCTCTGCCATACACAGTCCGCCGCCTACTCCCCCCCACCTCCCCCTCCCCCTCCCCCTCACCCTCCCCCTCCCCCGCCCCAACCAGCACCTCCGTGCAACCTCTCCTCCTCTCCTCTCCTTTCCACCAGAGTTGACACTCAACGTCACTCTGAGAACCTCATTGCGAGTCCATGGAAACAAACGGCTCGTTAAACCATTGAGTCTAGTGCATGCTAGATCAAAAACTGTCCTAGCAGGTCATAGGTTAGTACAAGTGTCCGAGTAACAAGGTGTCCCCTTGTTACGGGGTGAGACTCGCTAATCGAGTCTCACCCATCGGGCCGGCGAGCGAGGCTCGCCGGTGCTCGATAGACCAAGAGCAATATGTCGGAATTGTATCAAGGACACATGTAGGTTTGCCAACGGAGGCAGGCAAGGACCGATGGCCGGCGGAGTGCGTAAGACAGAAAGGTGGCGCCGCCATGTGGTGAGCTTGGCGAGCACGTGTCTTCGCGATCAACGTGGGTCACCACCGACCGTCGAATCCGTCTGCACTGCACACCCGAGGACATAAACGGACGAATATATACACAGAGGGTTGTCACACTCCACCACAGTCAACGTCACTGCCTCTGCTTCTGCCAACAGCTCAGTGATCCATGGATACAGAGACGACCGGCCTTCATCTCCCGCATCTTGCAACGGTGAACGCCATCTTCCCCCCCCCCCCAGCTTTCAATTCATTCACCGCACTTGTTCTCTCTGTCTTCCCACACATGCTGAGCAGTGGACAGGCTAGAGGGCGATGGCCGGCCATGGTCGCTTCTGCGGCACTTGTGGGTGGAGGTGGTGGGGGAGGAGGACACAACGACGAGTCTAAGGAGTCGCGACAGCAGCGGGTCGCAGGCTACGGATTTTCGCCGAGAGCGTGTGTACAACACCATGTTTCATGTGCCCTGGCGCGTGGAACTGGTGGGTGGGTGTGTGATGTGGAGTGTGGTTGTGTGGGTGTGGATGTGGGTGTTGGTCTGGGTCTTGGTGTGGGCGTGGGCGTGTGCGTGGGCGCAGGCGCGGGCACGGGTGGGGACGCATGCGGGGGCGTGGGCGTGGGCGTGGGGGTGGACATGGGCACGGTTGCGGGCGTGGGCGTGGGCGTGGGCGTGAGCGTGGGTGTGGGTACGGTTGCGGGCTCGGGCCTGAGCGTGGGCGTGGGCTCGGTTGCAGGGGTGCGGATCTCGGGGTGCGGATGTGGGGTGCGGATTTGGGGGTGCAAATGTGGGGGTGCGGATGTGG
>SZWC01006233.1:36833-51689 GCA_023375785.1 Penium margaritaceum
TAGGTAGATAGATAGATAGATAGATAGATAGATAGATACATACATACATACATACATACATACATACATACATACATAGATACATAGATAGATAGATGGATAGATAGATGGATAGATAGATAGATAGATAGATAGATAGATAGATAGATAGATAGATAGATAGATAGATAGATAGATAGATAGATAGATAGATAGATAGATAGGTAGATAGATAGATATTGATCTCATTCAATGAAATGTAAATGGTACGTGGGCAAGGTTCATAGTTCAAGGGCAAGGTTCTCCACATCTGCGGCTCCATCAAAACAAAAGGCCACCACAGTTACAATCGAACGGTGATCCGCTTACATTGGTGAAACTGTAACTAGTCTCCACTCTCACACCATTTTAACCATCTAGTCCCACTCCACAAAGCATAAATTGGCCACAGATGGTCCCTTGTCTCTCCTCCTAAAGACTCTATCTGCCCTCTAATGATGTACGGAGCAGTCTTCCCAGGCCTCTTGATAAATAGATTGATAGATAGATCAATCTCATTCAATGAACTGTGAGCTTGCATGTGACATGCAAGTTTGAGATCTCCACCATGGTGGACCAGCAAAGAACGCAAAAGCCACCAATAAACTGAGAACACAACGTAAGCTTTGGCACATAGCCCTGAACTCGCACTCGCGATCCTGACAAGCTCAACCTTCCCCTCTATCCCTGCTCCACAAAGCAAAGGTCCGCCGCAGATGGTCCCTCATCCCTTCTATACAGCACTCTCCATGTCCTGGAAATTTCCTGGTCAAGAGAAGTGTCCGCTGCCCGCACCGCAGCCTGCTGTCGCAACTGCTGCACCTGTGCTCGTTGAAGGACCACTGCCATGCGCTGGTTGAGAAGGGTGCATAGTGGAACCGACACTCCCGCGGTACCTCCTTGTTGGGCCAACCTCCACTTGGTCGCCTCTCACGATGTCCATAATACCTTGCCAAGCCTCGTGAGAAGGCCCCCAAGGTCACCATCGCGGGAAAGACAAACTCCATATGGTCACGCTCTGCCTCAAGTCGCTAGCGTCCATACTTCCTCTCCTTTGTCCTCACCGCATCCTCCAAGGCCACTCCCGGCCGCTCTGCCGACCTCCAACCCAAACTCGGCCGCTACGAGTCAGCAATGACCACATCCATCACAAGTGTGTGACCTGTGGCTGGGTCAAAACATGTGATATCCGGACGTCCCTCTAGTACTAGGCCCATGTGCTCGAAAGTCACCCCGCCCATCCCGCTCTCGCGTACCACTACTGCCAATTCTCTCATCACTAAATCGTGGACTACCTTCGTACCCACTCGCTGGACACATCGGAGGGTGTGTTACGGTGCGCATGGGTGTATAGGGCTCTGCTCTGCACACTTGCACGCCGGCGTATGGCGCAAGATAGATAGATAGATAGATAGATAGATAGATAGATAGATAGATAGATAGATAGATAGATAGATAGNTCGCTGGACACATCGGAGGGTGTGTTACGGTGCGCATGGGTGTATAGGGCTCTGCTCTGCACACTTGCACGCCGGCGTATGGCGCAAGATAGATAGATAGATAGATAGATAGATAGATAGATAGATAGATAGATAGATAGACAGACAGACAGACAGATAGATAGAAGACCGATAGATCAATCTCAATAAATGAACTATGAGTTTACATGTGACATGCAAGTTTGAGATCTCCACCACGGTGGAATCCACAAAGAACGCAAAAGCCACCGGTAAACTAAGCACCCATGTAGACTTCGACTTCTGACTTGCCGGGGTCAAGGCGGAGTCGGAACGTAGGTCCACGTCGACGTCCACGTCGACTCGTCATGATTGCCTTGCAAAACCAAAAATCCCGGACAGAGCCGGTTCAAGACCGACCGAGAGCACCAGCCTTATTGGCAGGAATGTTGGCGACATTTCAAGGATAAGCCTGGTCCGCATGCCGCCAAAATGCATGGCTACACAATGTATCAGATGGGAAACAAGGTGTTCTACGCATGCTGATTGGTTGCTTTCTTCAAGCACCCAATCGGCATGCAGGACATCGACTCATCGGGCTCCAGCCAGGCATGGAATCCATGCCAGGCTGGGAAGGCAGATGTTCTCTACAGCAACCTGCGCATCGACCCCCCCCTCCCCCCTGCCTACTCTTTGGTGTAGTCCAGGTGCAGTGTTTCGACTCATTCAGCAAGCCCATCCCCATATGTACAGTTTAGAAACTCATTTTGTTCCACTCTTTCTGCACTGCCTTGGGGCAGTGCCACAGGCACTGTCACCAGCACAGCCTTTTCACCATGGCTGGCGGCACCAAGTCTGCAACGTGTGCACAGGCAGCCGCCAGCACCACAAGGCTCCCCGTGCTAACAGGCGACTTCCTCACCCGCGCTCTGAGCAAGTTCGTCCGTCCTGTACCTACGGCTGGTGGCTATCCTGGTTTCTACTGCAGTGGCTGCGGTGGCACTTTCTCCGGTGGTGCTGACCGCATCCGAGGCCACTTCGGGCCACCGATCCCGAACATCACCAAATGTAAGGTGGCACCTCCTGCTGCCCGTGCCATCCTTGGCCTTCCCCCTCTTCCCCTGCCAAACGAATCATTCACCGGTGCTGATGAGAAGCTGTTTAAAGGTCAGGGAGCTGCATGGGGCACTAATGCCAATCCTGTGAACTGGGTTGAGATGACCGAGCAGAGGAAGCGGGAGGAGATGCGTGCAGCAGCAGGCGTTGCAAAGACAGCAGCAGAAGTGGATGCGGAGCAGAGCCAGGTTGCAGGCTCAGAGGGGACCTCTCGGACCCCGCTTGCTGCTCCAGATTTGCTCACTACCCCCCTGTCTGCTGCAAGTCTCAACTCCACAAAGCAGATACTCATGAGTGACCACCTTGCCAATGCGTACAACAGCCAGTGCCAGAAGACCATCGTCAAAGTCATGGCCAAAGCTGCTCTGCCGATATCCTTCTGCCGGGAGCGGGTCATGCTGGAGCTCGTGGAGGATGCCAGACGAACGAACCCGAGCTTCAGGCTGCCGAGCAAGGACAGGGTCACCAAGGTCATCTTACCGTAGCTGGACAAGGAGCTAGAGGAGATGGAAGCGCCTCTCCGCGATGGCTGGGAGATATTTGGCGTGAGTCTGGGCGTGGATGAATGGTCTGATATTCAGATTCGCCCCATCTATTCCGCCATGGCCACCAACGCTGAAGGGGTGGCCCACCTCTTCTCTCGCAATGCCAGTGGGTTGGTGAGAGATGCCAATCACGTGGCAGCAGTCATTGACCAGGCCATAACGCATGTCGGACCGGAAAAGGTGGTGCTCGTCTTCACCGACAATGCCTCAACGAACAAGAAGGCCTACGAGGCCTTGAGGAACAAATATCCAAGCATCTTCTTTGCGCACTGTGTTGCTCAGAGTCTGGATTTGGTGCTGAAAGATGTGGGAAAGACTGAGTGGGGCCAGTCAGTGATTAGCAAGGCTGAGCGTGTTGTCACATTTTTTAGGAACAAGGATCTTCTGCGCTCCTGGTTGAAGGTTGAGTCAGGAGGGAGGGTTCTGCTGCCAGCTGCTGCTACACGCTTTGCTTCTGTGCACAAGATGCTTGAGCGCCTGTTCAGCATGTGTGACTGCCTGCAGAAGATGATTTCCAGTGCCAAGTGGAAGGAGATTGGGGCTGGGAAGGATGCAGGTTGGAAGGCAAAAAAGAAAGAGGTCCGTCGGATTGTGAAGATGGGAGTTTTCTGGGTGCAGGTCAAGGCCATGGTGAAGCTAATTTCCCCACTTGTCATTGCACTGCTCAAGGCTGACGCCGCAGGTGGCACGGCAGGAATCATGTACCAGACACTCCTGGACACGACTAACGAGATCAGGAAGCTTGCTGTGGCTCGTGGCCGACGCCGTGCTCCATGCAATCCTGCCTGGGTCAAATTTGCACTGGAGCGGCTCAGCAGCAGATGGACTAACCAGATGTCCTGCCCTGTGTTTGCAGCCGCCCGACGAGTCCACCCACAGCACTTCGGACATAAATTTGACGGGGACGAGAAAATGGTCGAGGCGTGGAACACAGTGGTGAACGCCCTGGTGCCGGAGAAGGACCAAGAGCAGCTGAGCAAGGAGCTTGAAGGGTTTGAAAACGCGCGTGTGACCTGTGACATTGAGCCCAGTCGTGCACGGGACGTGGAGAAAGCCAAAGCAGCAGTGCAGCAGGTCATTGCAGGCGACATGCCTGCATTTAGGTGGCACGCACGGTTCCTCACTAGTCTGCCCTTTGCTTTGTGCATTTGCCATGCGCCTCCTTGCTCAGCCTTGCAGCTCCTCTGACAACGAGCGTGTATTCAGCAAGCATCAGCTGGTGCAGACGACGAGGAGGAACAGGCTGAAGGTGAAGACCCTGGAACTGCTGGTGCGTGTGAACGTCCGCCTGACGCGGTTGTACGGGCGGAAGAAGTCGAAGCAGCTGACGGCTGATCTGCGTAAGTTGGTGGAGGAAGAAGAAGTAGAGAGTGAAAGTGAGGATGATGGGGAAGTAGAGGCAGAGGCAGTTGATGATGACTCTGATGTGGTGGAATGGGATCCACTGATCTCAGAGGTGGGCATTGATGGTGAAGACAAAGGCGGGGTAGGGGCTAGAGCCAACGTGGGGACGGGGGAAGCAGAGGAAGATAATGAAGACTCCTCTGATGAGGAGTTGGAGGATGAGCAGGAGAGTGAGGGGGCGGAAGATGAAGAGGAAGTAGCTGGGGAGGATGAAGACGATGCTCTCAAGACTGTTGATGAGGAAGTGTCCAGGATCCTTCACACGGGAGTGAGGAAGCGGAAAGATTTGGAGGCAGATGTAGTGGAGGTTGCCACCACTGGACCCAGTGCAAGACCCACCACTGGACAGTCAGGGGTGACTGTGCTTTCATCAGCTAGGGCAGGGGGTAGAGCAGCTGATGCTGCTCCACCGAAAGCCAGGGCAGGGCAGACTTCAGCAGCCAAGGCAGGGAAATCCTCTGGACAGCGTCCAAAGAGGAATTGTAGGGGCACTTGATGTCATGTGAAATGCATGTTTCCTTCCAAAAAACTATCTCCAATTCATTTGCCTCTTCTGTTGAACTTCCTTGAAATTAATGTGTCACAGGATAGTTTTGAATTATCATGGAAAGCAATGTTAAAAAGCTATGTCCACTGCATCTAAGCTTGCAAGGAAATAAGATGTGAACATGAGATTTAAAAAATGTCACAGGATGGCTATGAACGACCATGGCAAGCAAGAGGAGGTGGCCATACTCGGGAGACAAATGTTGGTTTTTGCATGGTAATCAAGTTTTCCTGGTTCATACGTTGCCAGTATGGAAAATTAGTTGAGTTTTTGGTCATGGCACTGTGTTCCACTGTCAAAGGGTGAACCGACTTGGCCGAACCACATCGACATGGACTGACAAGTGCCGACGTCGGACGTACCGACGCCTGACGTGGACGTCGACGTCGACGTCCTGAAGTCATCATGGCTACGCACACAATGTAAGGTTGAGCACATAACCTTGAACTCGCACTCGCGATCCTAAGAACTTCAATCTATCCCTCTATCCCCGCTCCACAAAGCAAAGGCCTGGCGCAGATGGCCCCTCATCCCTTCTATTCAGCACTCTCCATGCCCTGGCGATGTCCCCGTCAAGAGAGTGTCCGCCGCCCGCACCGCGGCCTGCTGTCGCAACTGCTGTGCCTGTGTTTGCTGAAGGGCCACTGCCATGTGCTGGTTGAGAAGGGTACGTAGTGGAACCGACACTTTTACGGTACCTCCTTGTCGGGCCAACCTCCGCTCGGTCGCCTCTGACGATGTCTGTAATACCTTGCCGAGGCCTCGTGAGAAGGCCCCCAAGGTCTCCATCGTGGGAAAGACAAACTCAATATGGTCGCGCTCTCCCTCGAGTAGCCACCGTCCATGCTTCCTCTCCTTCGTGCGCACCGCATCCTTCAATGCTACTCCTGGCCACTCCGCCGACCTTCTCCCCAGACTCAACCGCTGCGGGTTGGCGATGACCACGTTCATCACAAGTGTGTGACCTGTGGCTGGGTGGAAACTTGTGGTATCCCGATGCCCCTCTAGTATCACGCCTATGTGCTTGACAGTCACCCCGCCCATCCCGCTCTCGCGTACCACTACTGCTAACTCTCTCATCACTGCATCGTGGACCGCCTTCGTACCCCCTCCCTGGACACATTGGAGGGCGTGCTGCGGTACGCATGGGTGTATAGGGCTCCGCTCTGCACACGTGTACGCTGGCGTATGTCGCAAGTGTGCAATGGGAAGCCCAAGGCGAAACCTGCACGCCACTCTCCAATCCCATGGTGCCATGTACAGCTGGTCGATGATGGACCTGAGATGTGCCAATAGCAAATCCCCGCTGTGCTCCCCTTGCACCGTCGTGAGTCGCTACAATTGTGGGAGTGCCTCCTCTCCTCCCAACTCCGCTGCCACCACCAATCGGAGCTCATAGACGGTGTCAGACAAGTCCTAGAAGAGGCGCTTGGGGCTCCCCTGCTCACACTCCGCCTGCTGTGAGACCTTTGCCTTTACTGCATCTGGGAATCCTTGCAGCTCTCTTTCTTGTAGCTCTGCAAACGTCCCCCTTGTCCATGGTCTCTGTCCTCCTCCCTCGCCCTCTCCGTTATCCTTGGAGCCTCATGGATGGAGGAGACGTTTCACTGTGTGCCAAGACTGCATGCGGCTACATTCAAACGAGAGGGATGCGAGGTCCCCCACACCCGTTCAGCCAAGCCCACCCAGCCGGATTGGGAGCCTTGCCTGCTGCTCAGCGTGGGCCATTGCCCGCCGCTCTCTGATCCCCTGCACCTCGCCCAATCCCACCAGCCGACGGATGTAATCCCCCACCTTCTCGTCAAAGCGCTGCAACCGGCTCATCCACAACTCTGATGGGGGCATCAGCCACGTGAGATGCTGAAGCCTGCAAGTGGTGCACTCCCTCAAGATGTTGAATGCGGCCTGGGCGTCTGGCATGTCGACGAGCGTCTCCAATATTTCCTCCACCTCGTGTACTGCTAAGTCAAGCTGCGCTCGACAGAACTCCTCTGTCCCAATCGGACTCCCCAGAATCACCATCCCCTCTGTCGCTCGTGGGAATCCCGCAATGCTCCCCGGTGCCTGGCCCACCCCCACCGGTAATTATAGCTCGCATTTGCAAGGCTGGACCTCCATCCCCACCGCAGCCAATCCTCCCTGCAGCACAGTGAAGACCGCCTCCAGCTCATGCACTGGGCCTAGCAGGTATGTGTTGTCCAAGTACGCCAGCACCCAACCTGTCCCTCCCATTGCTGCTTGTGCTGCCTCTAGTGCGTCCTGCTGCGCCAAAGCATAGAGAAAGGGGCTGACAGGATCTCCCTGTGGAATCCCCCTCTCCGACTAGAGCACGCATGGCTGGGACCCTCCCCGATGTTATAGCTCCGAGGGCTGATCGTAAAAGAGGGCCAGTGTTGGGAGGAGTTGCTCAAATCCCCTCGCCCGCACTGCCTCAAAGATGGCCGCTCGCTCAACCGAGTTATATGCATTCTGTACGTCAATACTCAACAACCCCCGATACGCCTGCTGGTCCAGCTGCTCCATGATGGTGTGGACCACCATGTCCCCCCCTGCCGACACTCCCACTGCCTGCTGCAATGGCGCCAATGCTTTCTCCATGGATAGATAGATAGATAGATAGATAGATAGATAGATAGATAGATAGATAGATAGATAGATAGATAGATAGATAGATAGATAGATAGACAGATGGATAGATATATAGACAGATGGACAGATAGATAGATAGATAGATAGATAGATAGATAGATAGATAGATAGATAGATAGATAGATAGATAGATAGATAGATAGATAGATAGATAGATAGATGGATGGACAGACAGACAGACAGACAGACAGATAGATAGATAGATAGATAGATAGATAGATAGATAGATAGATAGATAGATAGATAGATAGATAGATAGATAGATAGATAGATAGATAGATAGATAGATCGATCTCATTCAATGAAATATGAGTTTACATGTGACATGCAGGTTTGAGATCTCCACCACAGTGGGATCAGAAAAGACCACACGAGCCTCCGGTAACCTGAGCACACAATGTAAGGTCTGGCACATAGCCCTCATCTCGTACTCATCATCCTAACAAACTCAACCTGCCCTCTACCCCCGCTCCACAAAGCAAAGGTCTGCCAGAGATGGTCCCTCGTCTCTCCGATACAGCACTTTCCATGCTCTGGCAATGACCTGGTCAAGAGACGTGTCCGCCGCCCGCTCCGTGGCCCGCTGTCGCAACTGCTGCGCTTGTGCTCGCTGAAGGGCCACTGCCATGCGCTGGTTGAGGAGGGCGCGTAGCGGCACCGACACCCCTGCGGTACCTCCTTGTCGGGCCAACCTCCGCTCGGTCGCCTCTGACGATGTCCGCAATACCTTGCCGAGGCCTCGCGAGAAGGCCCCCAAGGTCTCCATCGCTGGGAAGACAAACTCCATATGGTCGCGCTCTGCCTCGCGTCGCCATCGTCCATACTTCCTCTCCTTCGTGCGCACCGCATCCTCCAATGCCACGCCCGGCCGCTCCGCCGATCTCCTCCCCAGACTCGGCCGCTGCGGGTCGGCGATAACCACGTCCATCACAAGTGTGTGTCCCGTGGCTGGGTCAAAGCATGTGATATCTGGCCGCCCCTCAGGTAGGAGGCCTTCGTGCTCGACCGTCACCCCGCCCATCCCGCTTTCGCGAACCACTGCTGCCAACTCCCTCATCACTGCATCATGGACCGCCTTCGTACCGCCTCCACGGACACATCTGAGGGCATGCTGCGGTGCACATGGGTGTATAGGGCTCCGCTCTGCACACGTGCACACCGGTGTATGGCGTAGGTGTGCAATGGGGAGCCCAAGGCGAAACCTGCACGCCACTCTCCAGTCTGCTGGTGCCATGTACAGACGGTCGATAACAGACCTGGGATGTACCAATAGCCAATCCCCGCTGTACTCCCCCTGCACCGCCGCAAGTCGCTGCAACTGTGGGAGTGCTTCCTCTCCTCCCAACTCCGCTACCACCACTGATCGGAGCTCCCCAAGTCGCCACTCATAGACGGCGTCTGACAAGTCCTGGAAGAGACGCTTGGGACTCCCCTGCTCACACTCCGCCAGCTGTGGGACCTTTGCTCTCACTGCATCTGGGAATCCTTGCAGCGCCCTCTCTTGTAGCTCTGCAAACGTCCCCCTCATCCATGGTCTCCGTACTCCTCCCTCCCCCTCTCCGTTGTCCCCAGGGCCTCGTGGGCGGAGGAGACGTTTCAGGGCGTGCCAAGACTGCAGGCGGCTGCATACGAATGAGAGGGGTGCAAGGTCCCCCACTCCCGTTAAGCCGAGCCCTCCCAGCCGGATTGGGAGCCGTGCCTGCTGCTCAGCATGGGCCACTGCCCGCCGCTCTCTGATCCCCTGCACCTCATCCAGTCCCACCAGTCGGCGGATGCAACCCCCCACCTTCTCGTCAAATCGCTGCAGCCGGCTAGTCCACCACTCAGATGGGGGAGTCAGCCGCGTGAGATGCTGCAGCCTGCGAGTGGTACACTCCCTCAAGATGCTGAATGCGGCCTGGGCATCTGGCATGTCGACGAGTGTCTCCAATATCTCCTCCACCTCATGTACTGCTAGATCAAGCCGCGCTCGACAGAACTCCTCTGTCCCGATCGGACACCCCAGGATCACCATCCCCTCCGTCGCTCGCGGGACCCCCGCAATGCTCCCCGGTGCCTGGCCCACCCCCGCTGGTAGGTACAGCTGGCATTTGCGAGGCTGAACCTCCATCCCCACCGCAGCCAATCCTCCCTGCAGCGCAGTGAACGCTGCCTCAAGCTCCTGCACTGGGCCTAGCAAGTACGTGTCGTCCAAGTACGCCAGCACCCAGCCGGTCCCTCCCATCGCTGCCTGTGCTGCCTCCAGTGCGTCCTGCTGCGTCAAGGCATAGAGGAAGGGGCTGATAGGATCTCCCTGTCGCACCCCCCTCTCCGACTGGAGCACGCATGGTTGGGACCCCCCCTGATAGTAGAGCTCGGAGGGCTGGTCGTAAAAGAGGGCCAGTGCTGGGAGAAGTCGCTCGAATCCCCCCGCCCGCACCGCCTCAAAGATGGCTGCTCGCTCCACCGAGTTATAAGCGTTCTTTACGTCGATACTCAGCAGCCCTCACTCTCCATGCTCGTCCAGCTGGTCCATGATGGTGTGAACCACCGTGTCCCCCCCTGCCGACACTCCCACCGCTTGCTGCAACGGCGCCAATGCTCTCTCCATCTCGCTCCTCCCTGTACTGACCATCCATCTCCAAAGCAGGCGTGGAATCGCCTCTCCCACAGCGATCGGGCGTACCCCACCATCGGGCTTTGCTAGCGCGATGAGCCTGCTTGGTGTTAGAAAGCCCCAAGCTGTGGGGTGGAGCCGTCCTCGACATAGGGAGGCGAGTAGCTGTGCCAACAACCTCGTGAGTCGCTCGTCTCCCACCACGACTTGTCGAAGATGATCCAAAGTAAGGCCTGATGGCCCTGCCGCCGTGCCTCTGCTGCTGTCCAGTAGAGCCTTCCGCACTCCATCCCCATCAGGGAACCCAGTAGGGGCTCGCCTCGCTGCCTCTGCTACCCATGCTGGTGTCGGCCGCTCCTTTGCCGGGTGCTTTGCCTGTAGTTGCGCCAATACCTCTGGTCCGGGCGGTGCCAAGGAGGTACTGTCCAAGGCATTGCATGCCTTTGAAGTGTTCCCTCGGTGGAATTTGGTCACCGCCCTCTGTAGTCGCTGTGCCCTCGCCTCCTCCTCTCTGTGACGCACGCGCCGTGGTGGTGGTGCGCGACCTGCCGGCCGAACATGCGCGACGGCCTCTCCCCATAACTCCTCCCACTGTCCTTGGAGGAACCGGGTCGCCAGTGATCTCACCCACTCAGTATCTGAGCAACCCCGATGCTGTGGCCGCGTCCTGAGGATGAGGCTCGGCATCGCCTGGAGGAGCAAGGGTCCTGTAGCATCCATGGGGTGGGATGTGCACCTCACCAAGGGGACTGCCACTACTGCCCGTACTAATTCCAACGCGCCTGCTGGGACTCGCGAGTAGATGAAAGGAGGGAGTACCTCTGCCCCATACAGTCGGCCCCACTCCAGTCCCTCTGCCCACCGCCACAACCTCTCCCATCGCTGGCCACCGCTCTGCTCCCCACCCACGTCAGCCCTCGGCCGTTGCTGCTGCCCGCCTTTGCCTGTGGTGCCCTGGCGGCTGTCTCCCCTACCTCTCTGGGTACCCTCTGGTGCTACAGCCGACGGTATCGATCCTCCCTTTCCCACGGTTGTGCCCTCCCGAGCTCCTCCTCCAGGCCCTCCTGTCGCATGTGTCCCCACTCCTCTCACCCGAGCCTGGTCTCTGGTGGTCTCTCTCTCGAGTTGTCTGGCCACTGCTGCACCTCCACCCTCAATTCCCGGTCCAATGACCTCTCGCTGTCGTCGCTGTCCCATGTCCCTCTCTGTCATCAGACCCTCTTCCGACTCTCGGTCTCGCCTATGGCCCTCCGGTCCCACTGCTCCCCTCTCTCCCCTTCTCTCTGGTGGTGTCAGGGGGAACAACTCTTGGAGAAACCGTTCTGCCTCTGTGTCTGCATCATCTCCCGCGCTCCCCTGAGCTCCGGGCCCATGGTCGTGGTCGCGTCCCTCCCGTGGTCTCCTCGGTGACTCACCGTCTCCCCGTGGATATCCTCCTCCACCCGCTCCGTCACCTGGCTGCTACCCTCGCAGCCGTTCCCCCGGGGAGGAGGACTCCCCCTCCTGGCTTTGCTCCCTCTCGCGATGGGCTCGCTCGCGCTGGGCGCGCTGTCCCCGTACTCGCCGTACCCGACGCGCCTCTCGCTGTGCCGCCCGTCGCTCCTGAATCCTCCGCCGCTCGGCCTGCCAACCCTCCATCCCAAGGATCTGCTCCGGGTCCGCCAGGCCAGCTCCTAGTGCCTGTCGCCCTGCCATCCACTCCCGTCGCTCGCTGGCTTCCTCGTCCCGATCCCCCCTCCTGGTGCCCCCCTCCATACGGTGAGTTCCCTCGCGTACTTCTGCTGTCCCCTCCTGGAGCCGTCGTTGAACGCCCTGGAGTGCCGACCTCAAGCAGAAGCCTCGATGGCGGTAGCCCCAGTGTCCACTCATAGACCGCTTGCTTTTTCCCCTGAACCCGCATCCCATCCAAGGGCACTTCCATGGCGGGCCCCATAACGAAAGGATTCCTCCGCTCTCTATCCCTTGTGTTCACGCAGTATCGTCCCCACTCCTGCCAGTAGCGCTCGTTGCCTATGCTGGCCTCATTCCTTCCTCTGTGTGTGGTTGTCGATCCACCCCTCGGGTGTGTCCCACCGCTGCTCCGCTCGTTATCTCTTCAGGTGAGGGCTGTGATCCCTCCTCTCGCTCTGTTGCCTCTGCCCCTCCCTCCGCTGTGGCGCCCATCCCTGATGTGCCCGGTGGCACTCGGTTCGTCTCGTGATCACCTGTCTCCGTCCGTCCCCCTGCAGCCATCGCTCCCTCCCCTGGACCCCCAGCTTCCTTGCCTTCCTCGGCCCTCCTACGCCCACGCCGTCTCCTCGCTCCCATCTTCATGCGCACTTTACGCGCCCCTGCCGGCCTGTCCTGCACCATGGCCCCTCCTCCGGCCCCCTCTGTCGTCCAAGGTACTATGGCCAATGTTGGCCCTGTGTCTCCCCTTGGTGGGCGGCCCCTCGCACCCTCTTCTCCTTGCCTCTCCTCTCAGGTCCCTTCCTCTTCCTCTCCTTTTTCTTCCTCTTCCTCCCCTTTCTCCTCCTCCTCCTCTTCCCCCCCTGTCTCTCCTTCCTCCTCCCTCCGTCTCCTCCCGTCCTCTCCCTCCTCCTCGTCACCTCCTGCTCCTGATCCGCTTGCTCCGGCTGCCCTCCATCCGCTCCCTCCGTTCCCCCCACTCCCTTGGGTGCTATGGTCCCTAGCACTAGGGACCTTCCCGCTTGTCTCCCCCCCTGCATCCTTTTCCTCTCCTCCTCTCCCCTCGGTCGATTGCGGTACGTCTCCCCCGTATCCTGTCTCCATGGGCCCTGTCGTCATTGCCATGCGTGTCTCCCCAGTCCTAATCACCCACTCCTCTCCGTCTGCTCCCTCGGCCATCTCCACGTTGTCTCGTTGTGCTAGGCCCCGTTCCTCTAATTCTGCTACTCTGTTCTCCAAACCCTGACACACGTGGTTACTGTTCTGAGACAGTGCCCACCGCACAGTCAGCGCCCCCGCAAGCTCCCCGAGTTCTCTCTGCTACTGGTCGAGCACACCCAGTGTCGCATCGCGCAAGGTCTCACATCCACTTACGACCTCCCGTCGCACTCGCTCGTCCTCCAGCCGGTCGTGCTCCTACCCCCTTGCCTGGGCTGTGACTACCGCCTGCACCTCGCGCGTAGCTTCGTATAACTCTTGCACGCGCGATTCTGACACCGCCTGCGCCACCTGGACCCGTTGCAGTTCCTGTCGGAGAGCATCCGTCTGACCCTGGAGGCTGGTGAAATGGCAGCCTATGACCTCGTCGTAGCGAAGGAACAACCCTCGGATCCTGTCTCTGGTATCCTCTTGCATCGCCCCGCATGCCCCGACCACCTCCTCCCATAGCTTTCGTGCCATCTCTACCCACCCTCGTTGGTCACATCGCTCTTCCTGTTGAGTTGTATTTTTCGGGCTCCTTCCTTTGTGCTCCGCTTCGGTTTGTGTCGGTCTCCGTTATCTTCCTTCGATTCTCGTCTTTCTCCTCTGGGCCCCTCCCTGAGGGTCCAAGCTCCACCCTCTCCGCCGCAATCTTTGCTTCTCCTTGTCCGCTCGCCTTCTCGCCGGTCCGCTTTCTCTCTCCATTCCTCACGGGCTGTCTTCCTTTCCCGGTCGCGTCCCGTATACCGTGGTCGTGCCGCTCCCTAGTCTCCGCTGGTGCCTTGCTGGCCTTCAGCCCTCCTATCTCTTCCATTTTCTTTTGTCTCCATGTTGTGCCCTCCTCCCCTCTGTCCTCCTCGCCTTGTCTCCCTTTTCTTTCCTCCTCTCGGTCCTTCTCCATGGTCGTTGTGGGGCTACCTGCTCCCTCTCCCCTCTCCTGCTGTGGCTCTTGCCTCGCCTCTGCAGGGTCCCGTGCTGCCTGCTGTCGCGCCTCGCTGACCACCTGTCGTCGCGCCCTCTCCTGCTGTGCTGCTCGTATCTCTGCCCGCTTCTTTCACCAACTCCAAGGCCCTTTCCCCGACGTCTTGTACCTGATGCGAGTTGGCTGCGGTGGTGTTTCCCGTTGTTCCAACCCCTTGAACTCCACTGCCGGGGCTTCCGCCGGCGGGGTTGTGGGTGGTTGGAGGGAGGAGTTTTCTGTCGGTGGTGATGGAGATGAGGGTAGGATCCGGGGGGTTCCCTGAGATGGGATGATGAGATCTTTATTTTTTTCCGGATTTTTTGGTGCAAAGATCGGGGCTGTTGGTGTTGAGCGTGCTGAGAGAGGGAGCTCGATTGTTGCCAGGTACCCCGGGCGTTCCGGAAATACCCTCTTTGGGTGTTTCATGAAACCCCCACCCGGGTGGGTACCTCGATAAAATCGAGGAGCCCCCTCGAGTGGGAACTCCTCTCGCAGGGGTAGCGAGAGGGGTCCCCCCCCCCTCCTGTTCCGTCGACGGGCAGGATCCACGGCCCCCGGGGGTTGTCCCCTGGGCCGTCGATCGGCCGGGTGGCCCCCCCGTGGCCGCTCCCCTCCTCCTCCTCCGCCGTCCGCCGTCTCGTGGCCGGCGGTTGAGCCCCGCTCCCGCCGGCCCCCTTGCGCTTCCCCCCCCCCGC
>SZWC01006233.1:61897-73860 GCA_023375785.1 Penium margaritaceum
AAGATAGATAGATAGATAGATAGATAGATAGATAGATAGATAGCTAGATAGATAGATAGATAGATAGATCAATCTCATTCAATGAACTGTGAGTTTACATGTGACATGCAAGTTTGAGATATCCACCACAGTGGAATCAACAAAGAACGCAAAAGCTACCGGCAAAATGAGCACAAAATGTAAGGTCTGGCCCATGGCCCTGAACTCGCACTCGTGATCTTGACCAACTCAACCTGTCCCTCTACCCCCGCTCCACAAAGCAAAGGTCTGTCACAGATGGTCCCTCATCCCTCCTGTACAACACTTTCCATGCCCTGGCGATGTCCTGGTCAAGAGACATGTCCGAGGCCCGCTGTCGCAAGTGCTGTGCCTGTGCTTGCTGAAGGGCCACTGCTATGTGTTGATTGAAGAGGGCGCATAGTGGAACCGACACCCCTACGGTACCTCCTTGTCGGGCCAACGTCCGCTCGGTCGCCTCTGACGATGTCCGCAATACCTTGCCGATGCCTTGCGAGAACGCCCCCAAGGTCTCCATCGCGGGAAAGAGAAACTCCATATGGTCACGCTCTGCCTCGTGTCGCCATCGTCCATGTTTCCTCTCCTTCGTGCACACCGCATCCTCCAATGCCACTCCCGGCCGCTCCGCCGACCTCCTCCCTAGACTCGGCTTCTGCGGGTCGGCAATGACCACGTCCATCACAAGTGTGTGACCTATGGCTGGGTCAAAACATGTGATATCCTGACGCCCCTCTGGTAGCGGGCCTACGTGCTCGACAGTCACCCCGCCCATCCCGCTCTCGCGTACCACTGCTGCTAACTCTCTCATCACTGCATCGTGGACCGCCTTTGTACCCCCTCCCTGGACACATCAAAGGGCGTGCTACAGTGCGCATGGGTGTACAAGACTCTACTCTGCACACGTGCACGCCGACATATAGCGTAAGTGTGCAATAGGGAGCCCAAGACGAAACCTGCACGCCACTCTCCTATCCTCTAGTGCCATGTACAGCCGATCGGTGATGGACCCAGGATGTGCCAATAGCCAGTCGCCGCTGTGCTCCCCCTGCACCGCCGCAAGTCACTGCAACTGTGGGAGTACCTCCTCTCCTCCGAACTCCGCTACCACCATTGACCGGAACTCCCCAAGATGCTACACATAGACAGCGTCAGAGAATACCTGGAAGAGGCGCTTGAGGCACCCCTGCTCCCACTCCGCCAGCTGTGGGACCTTTGCTTTTATTGCCTTTGGGAATCCTTGCAGCGCCCTCTCTCATAGCTGTGCAAATGTCCCCCTCATCCATGGTCTCTTTCCTCCTCCCTCACCCTCTCCGATGTCCTCGGGGCCTCGTGGGCGGAGGAGACGTTTCACCGCGTGCCAAGACTGCAGACGACCGCATACGAACGAGAGGGGTGCAAGGTCCCCCACCCTTGTCAAGCCGAGCCCACCCAGCCTAATCGGGAGCCGTGCCTGCTGCGTAGCGTGGGCCACTGCTCGCTGTTCTCTGATCCCCTGCACATCATCTAATCCCACCAGTCGACGGGTGCAATCTCCCACGTTCTCATCAAATCGCTGCAACCTATTGGTCCACCACTCTAATGGAGGCGTCAGCCGTGTGAGATGCTGAAGCCTGCGAGTGGTACACTCCCTCAAGATGCTCAACGCGGCCTGGACGTCTGGCATGTCGACGAGGCTCTCCAATATCTCCTCCACCTCGTGTACTGCTAGGTCAAGCCGCGCTCGACAGAACTCCTCGGTCCCAATCGAACACCCCACAATCACCATCCCCTCCGTCGCTCGTGGGACCCCCGCAATGCTCCCTGGCGCCTGGTCCACCCCCGCTGGTAAGTACATCTGGCATTTGCGAGGCTGGACCTCCATCCCTACCGTAGCCAATCCTCCCTGCAGCATTGTGAATGCCACCTCGAGCTCCTACACTCGGCCTAGCAGGTATGTGTTGTCCAAGTATGCCAGCACCCGGCCCATCCCTCCCATCGTTGCCTGTGCTGCCTCCAGTGCGTTCTGCTGCGCCAAAGCATAGAAGAAGGGGAATATAAAATCTCCTTGTCGCACCCCCCTCTCTGACTGGAGCACGCATGGCTGGGACGCTCCCTGATAGTATAGCTCCAAGGGGTGATCGTAAAAGAGGGCCATTGCTAGGAGGAGTCGCTCGAATCCCCTCGCCTGCACAGCCTCAAAGATGGCTACTTGCTCAACCAAGTTGTATGCGTTCTTCACGTCAATACTCAGCAATCCCCACTCCGCCTGCTGGTCCAAGTGCTCCATGATGGTATGGACCACCGTGTCCCCCCCCCTGCCAACACTCCCACCCCTGCTGCAACGGCGCCAGTGCTCTCTCCATCTCGCTCCTCCCTGTACGGACCATCCATCTCTATAACAGGCATGGAATTGCTTCTCCCACAGCGATCGGACGTACTCCACCATTGGGCTTTGCTAGCGTAATGAACGTGCTTGCTGCAAGAAAGCCCCGAGTTGTGTGGTGGAGCCGTCTTGGACATAGAGAGGCGAGTAGCTGTGCCAACATCCTTGTGAGCCGCTCGTCTCCCACCACAACTTGCAGAAGATGGTCCAAAGTAAGGCCCGACGGCCCTGCTACCGTGCCTCTGTTGCTGTCAAGTAGAGCCTTCCGTACTCCATCTCCATCAGGGAACCACGTAGGGGCCCGCCTCGCTGCCTCTGCTACCCATGCTGGCATCGGTCGCTCCTTTGCCGGGTGCTTATCTTGTAGCTGCGCCAATACCTCTGGTCCGGGTGGTACCAAGGAAGTACTGTCCAAGGCATTGTATGCCTTTGACATGTTCCCTCGGTGGAATTCGGTCACCATCCTCTGTAGTCGCTGTTCCCTCACCTTCTCCTCTCTGTGACGCAGGCGCCATGGTGGTGGTGCACGACTTGTCGGCCGAGCATGCACGACGGCCTCTCCCCATAACTCCTATCACTGTCCTCGAAGGAACCGGGTCGCTAGTGATGTCACCCACTCAGTATTGGAGCACCCCCCATGCTGTGGGCGCGTCCTTAGGATGAGGCTCGGCATCGCCTGGAGTAGTAGGGGTCCTGCAGCATCCATGGGGTGGGATATGCACCTGACCAAGGGGACTGCCACCGCTGCCCGAACTGAGTCCAATGTGCCTGCTGGGACTCGCGAGTAGATGAAAGGAGGGAGTGCCTCTGCCCCATACAGTCGGCCCCACTCCAGTCCTTCTGCCCACCGTCACAACCGCTCCCAACGTTGGCCACCGCTCTGCTCCCCACCCGTGTCAGCCCCTGGCCGTTGCTGCTGCTTGCCTCTGCCTGTGGTTCCCTGGTGGCTATCTCCGCTACCTTTCTGGGCACTCCCTGGTGCTGTAACCAACGGTCTTGGTCCTCCCCTCCCCATGGTTGTGCCCTCCCGAGCTCCTCCTCAAAGCCCTCCTGTCGCACCTGTCGCCACTCCTCTCACCCGAGGCTGGTCTCTGGTGGTTTCTCTCGCCAACTGTCTTGCCAATGCTGTACCTCCACCCCCAATTCCCGGTCCAACGATCTCGCGCTGTCGTCGCTTTCCCAAGTCCCTCTCTACCATCAGACCCTCCCGTGACTCTCGGTCTCGTCTGTGGCCTTGCGGTCCCACTGCTCCCCTCTGTCCCCTCCTCTTTGGTGGTGTCAGAGGGAACAGCTCTTGGAGAAACCGTCCTGCCTCTGTGTCTACATCATCTCCCACACTCCCTTGAACCCCGGGTCCATGGTCATGGTCACGCCCCTTCCATGGTGTCCTCGAGGACTCCCTGTCTCCTTGTGGATGTCCTCCTCCACCTGCTCCGCCACCTGGCTGCTCCCCTTGCAACCGGTCTCTCGGGGAGGTGTGCTCCCTCTCGCGGTGGGCTCGCTTACGCTAGGCAAGCTATCCTGGCACTCGCCATACTCAACGTGTCTCTCGCTGTGCCGCACGTCTCTCCTCAATCCTCCACCACTCGGCCTGCCAACCCTCCACCCCAAGGATCTGCCCCAGGTACGCCTGGCCTGCTCTTAGTGCCTGTCGCCCTACCATCCACTCTTGACGCTCACTGGTGTCCTCATCCCAATCACCCCTCCTGGAGTCCCCCTCTATATGGTGATCTCCCTTGCGCACTTCCGCTGTCCCCTCCTGGATCCGGCGCTGAACACCCTAGAGCGCCGACGTCAAGGAGTAGCCCCGATGGTGGTAGCCCCAGTGTCCACTCATCGATCGTTTGCTTTTTCACGTGAACCCGCATCCCATCCAAGGGCACTTCCATGGCAGGCCCCATCATGAAAGCATTCCCTCGCTCTCTGTCCCTTGTGTTTGCGCAATGCCGTCCCCACTCCTGCCTGTACCGCTCGTTGCTTGTGTTGGCCTCTTTCCCTCCTTTGTGTCTGGTTGCAGATCCACCCCTCGGGTGTGTCCCGTAGCTGCTCCGCTTGTTATCTCTTCAGGTGAGATTTGTGATCCTTCCTCTCACTCCGATGCCTCTCCCCCTCCCTCCGCTACGGATCCCATCCATGATGTGCTTGGTAGCACTCGATATGACTCGTGAAGACCTACCTCTTTCTGCCTCCCAGCGGCCTTTGCTCCCTCCCCTGGACCCAGAGCCTCCTTGCCTTCATCGGCCCTCCTACGTCCATGTTGTCTCCTCGTCCC
The DNA here is from genome assembly GCA_023375785.1 of Penium margaritaceum. Classification (NCBI taxonomy): domain Eukaryota; kingdom Viridiplantae; phylum Streptophyta; class Zygnematophyceae; order Desmidiales; family Peniaceae; genus Penium; species Penium margaritaceum. Next base: position 66,550 of record SZWC01006233.1, read on the forward strand.
CATCTTCATGCGCACTTTCCACATCCCTGCCGGCCTGTCCATCATCATGATAGGCCCTCCAGCCCCCTCTGTCGTCCATGGTACTATGGCCAATGTTGGCACTATATCCCCCCTTGGAGGGTGGACCCTCACACCCTCTTCTCCTTGCCTCTCCTCTCGGGCCCCTTCTTCTTCCTCTCTTTTTTCTTCCTCATCCTCTCCTTTCTCCTCCTCCTCCTTTTCAACCACTGTCTCTCCCTCCTTCCCCCTCCGTCTCCTCCCGTCATCCCCCTCCTCCTCATCAACTCTTGCCCCTGATCCGCTTGCTCCAGTTGCACTCCCTCCGCTCCCTCCGCTCTCCCCACTCCCTTTGGTGCTATGGTCCCTAGTACTAGGGACCTTCCCGCTTGTCTCCCCCCTGCATCCTCCTCCTCTCCTCCTCTCCCGTCGGCTGATTGTGGTGCATCTTCCCCGTATCCTGTGTCCATGGGCCCTGTCGTCATTTCCCTGCATGTTTGTCTAGTCCGAATCACCAACTCTTTCACATCTGCTCCCTCAGCCATCTCCACGTCCTCTCGTTGTGCTAGGCCCCGTTCCTCTAATTGCACTACTCTGTTCTCCAAACCCTGACTCACGTGGTTAGTCCTCTAAGACAGTGCCCACTACACAATCAGGGCCCCCGCAATTTCCCCAAGTCCTCTCTACTGCTGGTCGAGCACACCCAGTGCTGCATCGCGCAGATTCTCACATCCCCTTATGACCTCCTGTCGCGCTTGCTCGTCCTCCAGCCGGTCATGCTCCCTCCCACTTGCCTGTGCTGTGACTACCGCCTGCACCTCGTGCATAGCTTTGTATAACTCTTGCATGCGTGATTCTGACACTGGCTGTGCCACCTGGACCCATTGTAGTTCCTGTCGAAGGGCATCCGTCCGTCCCTGGAGGATGGTGAAGTGGTAGCCCATGACCTCGTCGCAACGAAGGAATAGCCCTCGGATCTTGTCTTTGGTTTCCTCTTGCATCGCCTCGCATGCCTGGACCACCTCGTCCCATAGCTTTCGCGCCATCTCTACCCACCCTCGTTGGTCGCGGCGGTCTTCCTGTTGGGTTGCATTTTTCGGGCTCCTTTCTTCTACTCCGCTTCGGCTTGTGTCGGCCCCCGTTGTCTTCCTCCGGTCCTCTTCTTTCTCCTTTGGGCCCCTCCCTAAGGGCTCAAGCTCCACCCTCTCCACCGCCACCTTTGCTTCTTCTTGTCCGCTCGCCTTCTTGCCGTTCCCCTCTCCCTCTCCGCCCCTCATAGGCTGTCGTCCATCCCAGGACCCGTTCTCTAGACCGTGGTCGTGCCGCTCCCTAGTCTTAGCTTGTGCCCTGCTGGCCTGCATCCCACCTGTCTCTCCCATTTCCTCTTTCCTCCTTGCTGCATCCTCCTCCCCTCTGTCCTCCTCGCCTTGTCTCCTTACTATGACCTTCTCTCGGTCCTTCTCCATGGTCATCGTGGGGCTACCTGCTCACCCTCCCCTCTCCTGCTGTGGCTCTTGCTTTGCCTCTGCAGAGTCCCGTGCCACCTGTTGTCGCGCCTCGCTGACCGCCCGTTGTCGCGCCCTCCCCTGTTGTGCTGCTCGGATCTCTGCTTGCTTCTTTCTCCAGCTCCGTGGCCCTCTCCGGTCTTCTTGTACCTGCTATGAGCTGGCTGCAATGGTGGTTTCTGTTGTTCCACCCCCTTGAACTCCATTGCCGGGGCTTCCACCGGCGGGATTGTGGGTAGTTGGAGGGGGAAGTTTTCTGTCAATGGCGATGGAGATGAGGGCAGGATCCGGGGGGTACCCTGAAATGGGATGATGTGCTCTATAATTGTTTCTGGTTTTTTTGGTGCAAAAATCGGGGCTGTTGGTGTTGTGTGTGCTCAGGGAGGAAGTTCAATTATTGCCAGATACCCGAGGCATTCCAGAGATGTTGACATGATGTGCCCCTTGCCATGAGTGTCGTTGATCGTACTCCCTAGTTTGACCACAGAGGAGTAGTTGAACACCTGATCTCACTTTAGATTTGGATGCCTTGGATTTTTTCATGCACGATTGAGCTGTGAATCACTCGATTTGAGTGAGTATTCAGAAAGTTAGCCTAGCCCAAAAATCGGGTGTTGGGTGGGTGGAATCTGGCACCTGCCATGTGTGACGGGATATTCCACCGCCAGGGATCTGAGTTCATTCCTAATGGCCTCCAAATGCACCAAGGGCATGAATAAGGTAACCATAAGGACCTCCTTGACCAGGATGAAATTCTCCTTGACTTCTGGGCGATGAAAGGCGCTTCGACGGGTCATCGTCGAAGCGCCTCCCGTTGCCTAGAGTGCAAGGCCAGGTGGGCGGCTCCACCAAGGGTTACTTCGACGGCCGTAGCAGGGGCTCTACTGCTCCATTTTGGGCGTGATTGGATGCGATGGAAAGCTCAGATCACAGGCTACAATGATCTAATTTAATCTCACTATGCTAAGTAACAAAAACGTGCTTCGATTCAGATCTAATGAATACGACGTTTTCTGCACACTCACATCCGTGATCCTTGTGCTCCACACTCTTCACCATTGGTGTCCATTGGCTGCCCAAACATTGGTAGCGTGCTTCAGTGAGATTTAGGCATCCTTGAGGGTGCCTCCATACTCACTAGAGCCAACAAAGGGTTATGGGCCCACGTGCCTAGACGGACCCTAGCTCTTCAAGTTTCACGCTACCGTTGCGCGCCATGGCAACAACCGAGCAAGAGAACATCGGCGCCGTCTCCAAGTTTGATGGAAACGGCTTCCCCTTGCGGAGGTGGCAGTTTGAGGTCTACCTCAATGACAAGGGCCTGCTTGAGCTGGTCAACGGTGAAGAGACCGCGCCTCTAGATACGGCGACGCCGGAGGAAGTGGACATGTACAAGAAGCGCAACAAGAAGGAGCTTGCTTTGTTGGTGTTTACGCTAGCTCCGCCGCAGCGCGCACTGATTCAATGATGCACGGAGGCTGCGAAGGCCTAGAAGAAGCTCTCCACCATCTACCAGTCCACCAACCTTGCTAATCAGTTCTTTGTGTTCAAGAGGCATGTCACCCTCTGATCCAACGAAGGCGAGGACATCATGGAGATCCTGCAACAGATCGAGTCCCTCACTGCCGAGAGCGTAGCCACCGGATGGAAGGTCGACCCTCAGCTGCAAGCCATCATCCTCCTTCTGGCCTTGCCGGACAGTTGGAATCCCATGATCACCGTCGTAGGCGGCTGGTCCGCCGATGAGCTGAAGTACCCGAAGGTGGCTGAGTACGTCCGCAACGAATGGATGCGGCGTGGTGGGAGAGAGAGCGTGGCAACATCAAGTTCCACATATGCCGTCCGCCCTCAAGGTGGAGGGTGCCAAGCAGGGCACCAAGAAAGGTGACATCAAGGGGAAGTGCTACAATTGTGGCAAAGATGGCCACTACGCACGTGATTGCCCCAACAAGAAGTCGGACCAGCCTAGGAAGGGCGGGAAGAAGGACACCCAAGCCATGATGGCCAGGGAATCTACCGACTTGACAGATCCGGAAGTCACGGTGATCGACTCCGGATCAGGCCGCTTCACACAATGCAACCGGGCGGCATACGTCACCTACGTCGCCACCCAGCGGCGTATGACAGTGGCCAATGGCAAAAGAGAGTTGGCCACGGGCGAAGGCAATGTTCGCATCGAGTCTGTGGTGAACGGGAAAGTCATTCTGTGCACCATTTACGACGTGCTCCACATGCCAAATTTTGAGGCGTTGCCTGCTGTCAGTGAGCCGCCTTACCGACAAGGGGCTCGAGGTACTCTTCAACAAGAAGGAGGCCATCATCCGGAAGGAGGGGGATGGCGAGGTGCTTGCACGTGGCAAGAGGGAGGAGGACCTGTACCTTCTTCATACCAAGGTTCTTGACGATGTAGTGAGGACTGACACCATCAACCTCGTGACAAAGGATGAAGGAAATCTGGACCTATGGCACCGCCCCCTATGTCACATCACTCCCTCAACATTGAGGGACATGGCGAAGAAGGAAGTGGTGCGGGGTCTTGAGGTCAAGGGCCTCAATGCAGCCAAGAATGCCGTGTGCAAGCCATGCGTGGTCGACAAGGCGACACGGCAGCCGTTTGATAGCAAAGGGACACGTGCATCGGCGAAGTTGGAGGTGGTGCACACAGATGTGTGTGAACCATTCGAGCCCTCCATTGGTGGGGCGCGCTACTTCGTCACCTTCATCGATGACCACAGTCGGAAACTCTACCTCTACATCATCAAGAGGAAGAGTGATGTCTTGTTGAGCATACAGGAATTTTTGGCGGCTGTGGAACGGCAAACGGAGTTGAAGGTGAAGGCGTTCCGGAGCAATAACGGTGGCGAGTACGAGGGCTGCTCGGCATGGATGAAGAGCAAGGGGATCGAGTGGCAGAAAACTACGCCACACTCTCCGCACTAAAACGGCGTTGCTGATAGGGCGAACCGCACCATCCTGAACATGGTCCGGTCCATGTTGAGCGATGCCGGCCTCGCGCAGCGGTACTTGAGTGAGGCGGCACGGACAGCGGCGTACATCATGAATCTGACACCGACAAAGCCGCTAAAGGACGTGGAGTCCAAGGTGTGGAAGATGCCACAAGAAGTGTCAAGTGGGAGGAAGCCAACTGTGGCACACCTCCGCACGTTCGGTTGTGTTGCACATGCTGTTGTGCAGGCCCGGGAGGGGCGGGGCAAGCTGGACCCGCGGACTCGCCGGTGCATCTTCATCATGTACGAGAGCAGGAACAAGGCGTACCAGCTATTTGACCCGCAAAGGCAACAGATCTTGAAGAGTCACGACGTCACGTTTGACGAGGACAGCCGTTGGACGGACAAGGACGCGGGTCTCTCCAAGCGGGGGGAGTGGCTGCCACTCCTCGAGGGGGAGATGCCGGAGGACGCAAAAGAGGGTAACGTTCCATCGGCTCCAGCTGGCGAGAACCATCTCGGCGATGTTGGAGCGGCTGATTTGCATTCAGCCAAGTCGGACGATGAGTCCGAAGCGCCGGGAGCAGTGGACTTGAACAAGGAGGCGGGGAGTGAGCCCGCATCTCCACGGTCCCCGAGAGAGGGGGAGCAGGCCAGCGGTGCGAGTGGTGCCACGAGAGGGCAGCAACAGTAACAGTAGCAGCCTCAACAACAGCAGCCCCGGAGAAGCGGACGTGCAAGGAGGACGGCAAAACAGTACGATGCCGCACAAGGCACCTGGAATGGGTTTGCTCGAGCGTTCTTTGCACAAGAGGAGCCCGAGACCGTCAAGGAGGCGTTGCAACAGAAGGATGGGGCTGAGTGGGAGGGAGCCATAAAATCTGAGCTCGCCTCCCACGAAGAGAACGGCACTTGGCAATTGATTGACAGACTGGAGGCCGTAAAAATCATTGGCTCCAAGTGGATCTTCAAGAAGAAGCTCACCAAGCAGGGGAAGGTGGAGCGGTACAAGGCGTGGCTGGTGGCGAAGGGGTACGTCCAATAGAAGGGTGAACACTACGAAGAAACCTTCGCACCACTGGCGAAGTTTGCCTCCATCCGCTCCATCCTCTTGGTGGCGGCGGCGGCGCGCAACTACGAAGTCCACCAAATGGACATAGAAACCGCATTCCTCAATGGCGCCCTGGACAAGGAGGTCCTCATGGAGGTACTGGAGGGGGTGGACGCGCCGCTGGGGAAGGTGTGCCGGCTTCGCAAGGCGCTCTACGGACTGTAGCAAGCACCACTCATGTGGTACCTGAAAATGGACAGCTTCGTGACCGAGCTTGGCTTCAAGCGCTGCGAAACGGATCAAAGCGTGTACGTGCGGAAGCAGCCAGGGTTGCACCTGATCGTGGTCCTTTACGTGGATGACCTCATCCTCGTGTCATCGGACATGGAGGAGCTGGTGAACCTGAAGTGGCTGCTGGACGGTCGGTTTAAAATGACCGACATGGGCGAGCTCGTGTAATACCTCGGCGTCGCCATTAAGAGGGACTGCAAGGCACACACTCTTGAGATGGGGCAGGCAAAATACGTGCAAGAGGTACTCCGCCACTACAACATGGAGGAGTACAACTCCATCGGCACACCCATGACCACCACATGTGAGTTGAGCTCGAGCATGGGTCCAAGTACGGACGAAGAGAAGGAGGAGATGGCAGGAGTGCCATACCTGTCCGCGGTAGGGAACATCATGTACGCCATGGTGGCAACGCAGCCCGACCTGGCCTTCGCAGACGGCCAAGTGAGCCGCTATGTTGCTGACCCCGGGCCGCTGCATTGGCAAGCGGTGAAGCGGATTCTCCGGTATCTTAAGGTGACAAAACAGTCGCGGCTCGTGTTTGGAGGGGGGGCGCGTGACAACTCCCTTGAGTTGGTCGGCTACTCGGTTGCCGGCTGGGCTAGTGATGTGGATGACAGAAAATCAATGTCGGGGTATGTGTTTGTGCTTGGTGGTGCAACAGTTTCATGGGCAAGCAGGAAGCAAGACTGTGTTGCTCTGTCCAGCACCGAAGCGAAGTGTAGGGCACTCGCGGAAGCCACAAAGGAGGTGGTGTGGCTACGTCGGCTTTTAAAGGAGATCGGCGTGCCGCAAAGGAAGCCGACGGTGCTCAACGTTGACAACATGAGTGCCATCAGCCTGACCCAGAACCCGGTGCTGCACAGGATTACCAAGCACATCGAGATCCGGCATCACTACGCGCAGGACTTGGTGGCGAAATGAGGTGCGACTATTGTGTATTGTGGCACTAAGTGCATGCTCGCCGATGCCATGACCAAGGCACAGCCCAAGGATAGGCACGAAGCAAGCTGCATGGAGCTTGGACTATGCTGTGAGGTTTAAAAATGCTACAGGTTCCAAGGACAGGGCATCAAGGCTGCGGTGCAAGGGGGAGATTGTTGACATGGTGTGCCCCTTGGCATGAGTGCCGTTGATCGTACTCCCTGGTTCGACCACTGTGGAGTGGCCAAACACCTGATTTGACTTTAGATTTGAATTGCTTGGATTTGTCCATACAGGATTGAGCTTTGAATCGCTCGATTTGAGTGAGTATTCAGAAAGTTAGCCTAGCCCGAAAATCGGGTGTTGGGTGGGTGGAATCTGGCACCCGCCATGGGTGACGGGATATTCCACCGCCAGGGATCCGAGTTCAATCCTAATGGCCTCCAAATGCACCAAGCAAATGAATGAGGTAACCATAAGGACCTCCTTGACCAGGATGAACTTCTCCTTGACTTCTGGGCGAGGAAAGGCGCTTCGACGGGTCATCGTCGAAGCGCCTCCCGTTGCCTAGAGTGCAAGGCCAGGTGGGCGGCTC
>SZWC01006233.1:75206-77706 GCA_023375785.1 Penium margaritaceum
TGCCTAATCAACCAAGCCAAAAAGGTATGGTTCCTATAATGAGCCACAGAGGACATACCCATTATGGACACTGCATTCCTGGCCCATCTCAGAACAGACCAAGGGGACATACTCCATAGAGCATTGCATGCCTTGTCTGTATGTGTAGCTAGCCAGCTAGGCAGTGGACAAGGTGCATACTATTTCAACAAATCTCTCCCTTGCACCTCTGTCCATCTGTCCCTTGCTCGGCTCCATGAATGCCTTGGAGCTCACCCTTCCTCTGCCGCACTCCTCATGCCGAATCCACGAATGCCTACATAATGCAAGTCGCTCTCCAGCGGCTTGGTCATGCAGTCAGCAAGCATGCTCTTCATTCCACAGTGCTGCAAGTCCACCACGTTCTTCATGACCAGGTCACGTGAGTAGTGGTAATGTATGTCGATGTGCTTCGTTCGCCGGGAGACGATCTCGTCTTTAGCCATCGCGATGGCGCTCATATTGTCCACGTGTACGATCGTGGCATCCTTCTGTGGCACTGTCATTTCGCCAAGCAGGCTGTGGAGCCATTGAGTCTCCTTGCACACCTTAGACAAAGCAACGTACTCTGCCTCAGCCGTGGACACGGAAACACAATCCTGCTTTCTGCTGGCCCATGAGATGGTAGCGCCATTCAAGATGCACACGTATCCAGAGGTGGATTTCCTGTCGTCTAGATTTCCTCCCCTGTCAGCGTCGGTGTAGCATTTCAGACGAAGGGGGTCCGTTCCTTCTTGGCCTCCAAGGATGAGGCCAATGTGACGTGTCTTCTGCAGGTAGCGCAAGATGTGCTTGACTACCTGCCAATGTTGTGGCCAAGGGTTGGCCACAAATCTGCTCACTTGTCCCACAGCATAGCAGATGTCCGGACGAGTCCCTACCATGGCGTACATGATGCTACCCACGGCGGACTGGTAGGGGATGTCTTGCATCTCCCTTTGTTTTGCTTCATTGCTTGGCGACATGGAGGCCTTGAGCTTTGTGTCTGTCGTCATTGGGGTGCTGACAGGTTTGCAGTCTTTCATGTGGTAGCGCTTCAATACCTCACCAATGTATTTGGTTTGGTTGAGTTTGATGGTGCCTGCTACTCGGTTGCGGTGGATGGCAATCCCGAGGCAGTATTCGAGAGGACCCATGTCCTTCATCTAGGACCTTTTGCTGAGATCATACTTCAGCCCATCCAACAGCTCGACCGAAGACGAGGAGATGATCAGATCATCCACGTACTACGCAACCAGCATCAGCCCTCTCCCATCATCGCCACTTACATGCTCGGGTCATTCTGGCAATGCGCGAAGGAGAGGCCGGTCATGAAACCGTCCATCTCTTTGTACCACATCCTTGGAGCCTGTTTCAGCCCGTAGAGCGCTTTCACCAACTTGCACACCTTGCCCTTGGGAGCTTCGACTCCTTCGGGCACCTCCATCAGCACTTCCTTGTCAAGCTTCCCATAAAGGAAAGCTGTCCTGACGTCCATCTGGTATATCTCCAAGTTCTTTGTAGCAGTAATGCCAAGGAGAGAGCGGATGGAGGCAAAGGTCACCACGGGCGCAAACGTCTCATCGTACTCGGAGCCCGGGCGTTGAGAGAACCCCTTAGCCACTACCCTTGCCTTGAACTTGTCGATGGTGCCGTCTTGCTTCTTCTTCACTTGGAGGACCCACTTGGATCCCACCACGTGGGCCTTGTTGGGTCTATCCACCAGTACCCACGTGCCGTTCTCGGCAATGGATGCGAGCTCGCTATCCATTGCCTCCTTCCACTTGGCCGCATGTGGGCCATTCATGGCCTCTGCCACTGTGGATGGCTCTCCCTGAGCCATGCACGACCAGCTAAGGCCCGTCCAATCATCCTCATACCGCAAAGGTGCTCTCTTTGGTCGCAAACTGCGCCGGGTAGTGGTGCCGCTTCTTGCTTTGGTGCTGGTGCTTCAACAGGTGGTGGTTTGTCGTCGTCGGCCTCAGAAGAGTCGTCAGACTCCAAGTCAGACTCGGAAGCCTCGCACGCCTCCGTATCCGCGTCCATGTCAGATGCTGCATCATCCTCCGCAGCCACTCTCCCATTCCCACCACCTGCTGGCAAGGCAAGCCAGTTGTCGGGTGCTTGGTCTCCGGACTCAAGCAACACTATCCACTCTCCCACTTTGGGAGTGAGGGTCGGGTCCAACAACTCTCCCTTTCCAAGGGTGCATTCGTCAAACACGACGTCGCGGCTCCTCACGAGCTTGCCTGCTGCCTGGTCCAAAAGCCGATAGGCTTTGTGTGACGTGTCGTACCCAACCATGATGCACTTCTTGGAGCGTGCGTCAAGCTTGCCTCCACCTTCTCCCGACTGGATCTTCACCCATGCAGTTGACCCGAACACCTTCAGATGAGATGCATTGGGTTTCTTTCCCGACCATGCTTCCTGTGAGATCTTCAGCTGCTTGTCCTGCTCCTTTCCACGCTTCCACAAGGCAGTCGCTGGTGTGAGGTTCAAGAGG
>SZWC01006233.1:82706-85984 GCA_023375785.1 Penium margaritaceum
ACGTCCGCAGCCTCTTGCCGATTCCTCGCGAAAAAGCCCCAAATGTCTCCATTGTAGGGAAGACAAACTCCATGTAATCGCGCTCTACTTCCATTCGCTACCTTCCATACTTCGTCTCCTTTTTCCTTACCCTATCCTTCAATGCCACTCTCGGCTCCTCCGCCAACGTCCTCAGACTCGGCCACTGTGGGACAACGATGACTGCATCAATCACAAGCATGTGACCTATTACTAGGTCAAAGCATGTGAGCCCCTCTGGTAGCAGTCCAGCGTTCTCGACTGTCACCCCATCCATCCCATTCTCGCATACCACTGCAACCAACTCTCTCATCACTCCATCATGGACCGCCTTCCTGCCCAATCCTTGGACACATTGCAGGGCATGTAATGGTGTGCATGAGTGTATAGGTATCCTCTCCGAAAACACGCACACCGGTGTATGGTGCAGGTTTGCAATTGGTAGCCCAAAGCAGAACCTTCATGCCACTCTCCAGTCCTCCAGTTCCATGTAGAGCCGGTCGGTGATGGATCGGGGATGTACCAAAAGTCGATTCTTGTTGTACCCCCTCCCCCCCCCCCCCCCCCCCCCCCCCCCCCCCCNCATGCCACTCTCCAGTCCTCCAGTTCCATGTAGAGCCGGTCGGTGATGGATCGGGGATGTACCAAAAGTCGATTCTTGTTGTACCCCCTCCCCCCCCCCTCCCGAACTTCTGCCAGCCATTGCAACTTTGGGAACGCCTCCTCCCCTTCCAACTCCCCTACCACCCTCCCCAAGCTACCACTCGTGGACTGTGTCACACAAGAATAGATGCTTGGGGCTTCCCTGCTTGCACTCTGCTAGCTATGGAACCTTTGCTTTTACTGTATCTGGGAACCCCTGCAGTGGCCTCTCTCGAAACTCTACAAAGGTCCCCCTTGTTCATGGTCTCTGCCCTCGTCCCTCACCCTCTCCACTCTCCTCGTGATCCCGTGGATGGAGGAGACGTCTCACCGCGTGCCAGTACTAGAGTCAGATGCATATAAAAAAGAGGGGGGCATGGTCCTCCACACCCACCAAGCCCAGACCGTCTAGCCAAATCGGCAGCCGTGCCTTCTGCTCAGCGTGAGCCACTGCCCGTCACTCTCTCCCGGCACCTGGTCAAGCCCCAAAAGCCAACGGAGGCAAGACCGTACCATCTCGTCTCGTCTCATTACTTGTGTAACCGAATCATCCATTATTCATACAAGGGCGTCAACCTCATGAGGTGCTAAAGCCAATGTTGACCTACGTACCACGTACAACGCCACAACGTTGAGGACAACGAACAACGTTGTAGTCCATTCTGGGGACAAAGTTGTGGCCCCTTCACAACGCTGGTTTTAGCGGCACCCACTATGCCAGAAAGCTGGACTTGACCATTTTCATCAGGTGTTATTTTCATGAGTACACTACACATTGAAATTCTAACTTAAATTCTTACCACTTAAACTGTACCTCCACTCATTTTTAGGGCCCATTCACATACATGTGAACAGAGGCACGTGCATGGCACATTGCCATACATTCTGGCTACCATCTGCATGTTACACACTACATTCTATGATCATTAGCAAGGTTTTGTAAGCAGAACAGACAGAACATTGTAAGCATTGTAAGCACAGTGTCAATGCAATTATCAGCTGTATTTTGCACATTACATTCAACAAGGAATAGCTAGGCATTAGAAGCAAGTCAAACAGGCGCAGCTAGTCAAACAGGAATAGAATGTCAATGAAATATATTCAAGGAGTGATTTGACAGAGACAATGTAGCCTTCCTCCTTCTTAGCACGTCCACGCTTGGCTGCCTTCTCCCCGGCAGCCTGGCGTTTTGTGCCTGAGGAACGGGCATGTGAAGCTTGCCCACTGGCATGAGCATCTAGTCCTCCTGCTTCATGTGGCGGTGGAGGTGGAGTTGCAGGGGTTAGATCTGAAGCAGGAGTTACAGGAGTTGCTTCTGCTCCAGCAGTTGCTTGTGGTGAAGTAGGTGCTGAAGGTGCTCCTGCAGCAGTTGATTCTGTTGCGCCGGGCGTTTCTTCTGTAGCAATTGTTGTACCTGCTGCTATAGCTGCTGCTGTACCTGCTGCTGTAGCTGCTGCTGAAGTGCCTCCTGCATCAGAGGCTGGATCAACTGCTGTAGTTGCTGCACGAGTCTGGCTGCGACTGGTCTGCCTGCTTCCAGATGCCACGGCCGGGGGCTCCTGCCGCATGCGTACACGACGTGCATGCGGTAACATGGGAGAGTCAACCAGAACACGGATGTTGGCCTCCAGCTCAATGACGTCGTCATCTCCCTCCGCACCGATGATGTCGTCCTCCTCATCTTCACCCTCATCACTGTCACTGCCGTCCTCTTCGTCCTCATTGAGCAGCTCCACCTCGCCCCCCTCCTCCACAATCTCCCCATCATCTTCACTTGCCTCTCCGTCATCTGCTTCCTCTCCTTCTGCTGCCTCTGTNCAAGGCTGAGACAACACTTTCAGTGCGAGGTCACGCAATGTGGGCATGTAATGCATGTAGTTGACGTGCCACTCCACAGGAGTCATGCTCCTGCACTGAACCTTGGCCACAGCTGCCACAGCCTTTGCGTTCTTCCCTGCAGTGACAGATGGGACTAGCTGGACCATGACCTGACCTCTCTGGAATGCGGAAATCTCATGCAGCAAGTCATCATGCTTGTCACCAGGCACCAGCGCATCCACCACAGCCTGCCATGCCTGCATGGTGGCTGAATCATGTGACAGATCGTTGCCAAAATGCTCAGGGTGCATGCGGCGGGCTGCGGCATACAATGGGCAAGACATGTCCTTTGTCCAGCGTGCATTCCGCCTGCCTAGAGCAAACTTCACATAGGACTTGGGCACCCTGGCTGGTTTCCTGCCCTTCTTCTCACCCAGTGCCCTGAGCTCCTCTGAACAGTCAAGGAGGCCCTCGTATATCTCACCTGCAGAGCCACCACTCCTGTCCGCCACCCGCAATGCTCTCACCAGCGGCTCCAGTAGATCTTTGAGCTGACGGACCTGAACCCAAAACACCCTGCGACGGACGAGACGCCGCACCTCCTTCTTCCTCGCCTTGAAACCTGCATCCCTTCGCATTCCCATCTGCTTCCAGAGGTCCGTGTCCACCATTGTCTCCAAGTTTTCCTTCTGGTCAAGCAGCCGCTCGACCATGTCGAAGGTGGAGGCAAACCTGGTGTCACAGCGTGGCACGAGGATTTTGCCGTTGGTCCTTTCACGAAGCCAGGAGCGCGGTAAGTC
>SZWC01006233.1:86333-117213 GCA_023375785.1 Penium margaritaceum
ATTGTTGTACCTGCTGCTATAGCTGCTGCTGTACCTGCTGCTGTAGCTGCTGCTGAAGTGCCTCCTGCATCAGAGGCTGGATCAACTGCTGTAGTTGCTGCACGAGTCTGGCTGCGACTGGTCTGCCTGCTTCCAGATGCCACGGCCGGGGGCTCCTGCCGCATGCGTACACGACGTGCATGCGGTAACATGGGAGAGTCAACCAGAACACGGATGTTGGCCTCCAGCTCAATGACGTCGTCATCTCCCTCCGCACCGATGATGTCGTCCTCCTCATCTTCACCCTCATCACTGTCACTGCCGTCCTCTTCGTCCTCATTGAGCAGCTCCACCTCGCCCCCCTCCTCCACAATCTCCCCATCATCTTCACTTGCCTCTCCGTCATCTGCTTCCTCTCCTTCTGCTGCCTCTGTTGCTTTTGGAAACTGCTTTGCTGCTCGCCCGCCGCTCTTCCCATAGTGCTTTCGCAGTNGACTTGGGCACCCTGGCTGGTTTCCTGCCCTTCTTCTCACCCAGTGCCCTGAGCTCCTCTGAACAGTCAAGGAGGCCCTCGTATATCTCACCTGCAGAGCCACCACTCCTGTCCGCCACCCGCAATGCTCTCACCAGCGGCTCCAGTAGATCTTTGAGCTGACGGACCTGAACACAAAACACCCTGCGACGGACGAGACGCCGCACCTCCTTCTTCCTCGCCTTGAAACCTGCATCCCTTCGCATTCCCATCTGCTTCTAGAGGTCCGTGTCCACCATTGTCTCCAAGTTTTCCTTCTGGTCAAGCAGCCGCTCGACCATGTCAAAGGTGGAGGCGAACCTGGTGTCACAGCATAGCACGAGGATTTTGCCGTTGGTCCTTTCACGAAGCCAGGAGCGCGGTAAGTCGTTGTTGCGCACGTAAGACACCACCTTTTCACACCTGCTGATGATGGATGCCCCCCAGTCGGTTTTCCCGATGTCTTTCATGATGAGGTCGACGTTGTGCGCACAGCACCCTTGGAAGAACAGCTGCGGGTACTTCTCTTTCAGATCAGTGAAGGCCTTCTTGTTGGTGGAAGTGTTGTCACATATCACCGAGACCACCCTCTCCACACCTACTGCCTCAACAGCAGCTTCGATCATGCTGGCCGTGTGGTCAGCATCCCTGCTAAGGCCGCTGGCGTCAGGTGAGAAGAAGTGGACAGATCCTTGGGCGTTCCAGGCCATCGCGTTGTAAATGGGCCTGACTTGACGGTCTGCCCATTTGTCCACGGCCACAGAGCAGCCGTAGATATCCCATGCCTGCTTCAAGGGAGCATCAAGCTCCTCCAGCTCCTTATCCAGTTTGGGGAGCAAGTCTTTGACGACGCGGGTGCGGCTTGGGAGGCGGAAGCCACTAGAAATCTTCCGAGCAGACTTCAGGGTCTCGAGGAGTACTGATTCACGGCAGAAGGATATAGGAGCTGCTTGGATGCACATCAGCTTCACCACGTTCAGCTGGCACCTATCATTGTGGCCGCGCTCGATGTGCTTGTCCATGCTGGTCTGCCGGAAAGAGGCAGCCCTCCTCACGTCGAACATGGGGACAATGTCTGAGGCTGTTGCTTGACTCTCCTGACGGGTGGACTGTCTGGGGTGAGGCCCCTCATCGTCACTGTCGGCCTCCAGCATGACCCCGGCTGTTGCGGCTGAGGCCTGCGTCTGGTACTTCTCCCACAGTTTTACCCACTGCACGGGTTTGTCCTTGGTCCCCCACTCTGCTCCAAGTCCCTTGTACAGCTGGACACTTTGCGGCTTCCATCCTGAGGGAGGCGGCGGAACTCGCTCCAGCCCGAGGGCATCGCAGGCAGTTGGTGGTGGGTACGGGCACCGTCCGATGTTGTGGTGGTCACCGCTAAAATGGCCGCAAATACGGTCACAGGTCCCTGCTTTGATGGTGCCGCATGAGCCACAGCGCCACCCCGCTTTCTTCGTCTTTGTTGGGACAGGGTCACAGTGCTTGCTCAACTCCTTCGTCAGAAAGACACACCGCTGCACTGGCGCTTTCGCGGAGGATTCCAGCGAGTCAGGTCGAAGGAGGCGTCGGTAACGCCAGATGAAGGAATGGGTGACTGAACGGTGCCAGCAGCAGAGCTGGCCCCCCGAGACGGGTGAGACGACAAGCCAGAAGGTTGAGACGCCATGCTGGTGCGACACAAGTGTCGCACCAGACGGCTAGCAAAAGGGTGGGGCGTTACTGAAGCCGATTACACTTTGAGCTCGTCGAACGCCTAAGTCCTTCCGAGAAGACTTCGGCAAGCGCGAGCCTCGGATGGATGACCCATTCATGGATGACCCATGGATGATACATAACATGCCTCGGATTGGCATTGCAATGTCATGGACCGAAGGAAGAGCTTCGGCGACCGTGTGCCTGGGGTTGTGATGCACGGATGACCCATGCACCCGTGATCCTGGACTGGCATTGCAAGATGATGCATGTAGCCTCAATTCAATGAATATTTTACGAATTTTGACAGGTACAATGTATGAACATTCATTGGGTGAGGAGCATGTAAGAAGCAAGAATGGTGAACGACTCACGCATACAAGTTGATAAAAGACGAGTGTGATACAAACTTCATAAAAAAAATGAAAAAAGGAATCAAGGAATCTTCAGTTCAATGGTGCGGTTGGGTTACACGTGGACCTTGCAATCTGCTTAGTTTGAGGTGAGGCTGCTCATGCGATTGGCCCAATGGATAGATCTTGCTGTAAGAAAACCAGTCATTGCCTTGCCCTTGCTGAGCTGTATGATGCATGCATTGCATGCTGTGATGCAGCACATGCTACCATGCTATCCGTCAAAGTAGGTCGTCGCGGGTGAGCCCTCGTACGCGGACCTGAAACTCTGATTTTTGCGAGATTACCGTGTTCCCTGTTGAAGACTCCCTGGTGAGCCATATGTCCATTTTGGTCAGCCCCGGGTCGTTTAAGGGGCCTACCATACAACGTTGGGACAACGTTGTACTTCGTTGTAGCGTTGTCGTTGTAGGGCCCCTACAACGGACAACGAGGTCAACATTGGCTAAAGCATACGCGTGGTACACTCACTCAAGATGTTAAGAGCGGCCAAGGCGTCTAGCATGTCGACGAGCGTCTCCAATATCTCTTCCACCTTATGTACTGCCACGTCTAGACGCACTCGACAGAAATCCTCTCTCCTGATTGGACTCCTCAAGATTACCATCCCGTGGGACCCCTGTAATGCACCTTGGCGCATGTCCCACCCCCGTCGGTAGGTACAGCTGGTATTTGCAACGCTGGACCTCCATCCCCACCATTGCAAATCCCCTTTTTAGTGCTATGAATGCCGCCTCTAGCTCCTACGCTAGACCCAGCAGGTATGTGTCATCAAGTACCCCAGCACCCATGCCCTCCCTCCCATCATTGCCTGTGTTACCTCTCGTATGTCGTGTTGTGCCAAATCGTAAAGGAAGGGGTTGATAGGATCTCCCTATCGCACCCCCCTCTTGGACTGAATCACGCATGGCTGTGACCCTGCACGGTAGTATCGGTCGGAGGGCTGATCGTAAAAGAAGGGTAGTTCTAGGAGCAGCCACTCAAGTCCCCTCGCCCGCAATGCATCACATATCCGCTCAACCGAGTTGTATGCATTCTTCACGTTGATTCTCAGCAACCCCCACTCAGCCTGCTAGTCTAGCTACTACTACATGATGGTGTGGACCACCATGCCCCCCCCCCCCTGCCCCTCCGCCGACACGCCCATTGCTTGCTACAACGGTGCCAATTCCCTCTCCATATCGCTCCTCCTCGTACTCGCCATCCATCTCTGTTATAGGTGTGGAATTGCCTCTTCTACTGCAATCGTGCAAAAACCACCATCAGGCTTTTGTAGCGCAATGGGCCTGCTCACTAAAAGGAACCCCCAAGTTCTGGGGTGGAGCCGTCCCCGGCATATGGAGGAAAGTAGTTGCGCCTATACCCTCATGAGCTGCTTGTCTCCCACCAGAACCTGCCAAAGATGGCCCAGCATCAGTCCTGACAACCCTATCGCCGTGCCTCTAGTGCTATCCAAGAGGGCCCTCCACACCCCATCTGCATCTAGAAACCTTGCATGAGCCCGCCTTGCCGCCTCTATTACCCATGTTGTCGGTCGCTCCTCTTCCAATGCTGTGTGTTGAATTTTTTTGCCCCTTGTTCAGTGTTGTAGGACGGATCACGAATGCTCTGCCCCTTGTGAAGGTATGACCCCTAGATCCGTTGTAGTGTGACTCAACTATGCTCAGTCTCTTGTGATATACAACCAATGAGAACACCATGTGGGTGAGTGGTTACCTTGGCCATCTTTGTTGATTTGCGGAAGTGAGAGGTCATGAGTTCAATCCTGGCCCCATGCACATCTTGTTTGCTGTGCAAGATTCCAAGAAAGGAAGTCCATAGCTTCTTGGACGCTACATGGTTGGTCTGTCACCTTGACACTACGATGCTTATGTGTCATGCCCAGAGTGCAAGTCTATTGCTGATGTGGCTGGTTCAAGCCACTTCCCAGGAATGTTCTTTTAACTTCTAGGACTGGAAAAATAACTATGGAAGGACTTGTCTTGCATGGTGAACAATTAACCCTTGCTTGATGCTCTCTTGCGTATTCACGACTTGAGCTCTTCTTGAGATGTAATGCTAAGGCGTTAGTACTCTTGAAGGTAAAGTGTATGCCTGATTAAGTTTGGGGTGCATGCCAAATGTCAACAAAGGAAGAAGGCCTAAAAACCTTTGTGAGATTTTCAGTTTCGCGACTTCTGTGCCAGAGGTGGTTAGCTCAGTAGCTAAAAAAGGGTTATGGGCCCACTCCTCTGGTTAGGAAAGTTTCACGTATGCAACCGCTAAGGTCACAAGCAGTGAGAGCGCCTGCGCTCTCACCCAACATTTCTGTCTGCATGGCATTATCAGCAGGAGGGGAATGCAACACATCTGCACCTTTCTACCTTGGGAGCTGACACCAGCCTACATCAGCCTACATCTGCTTACAACGGCCAACGTGAACAGGGGAAGCAGTTGCCTCTTCTCACCAACAGCCTACCGCGGCCTCAAACACAGGTTCATCGGCATCAACAACAGGTGCAGCAGCTGTAGCAGTTGTAGTTGTAGGGATGGAAAGAACAGGGGAACCAGGGAATCATTCGCCCATCCCCAAGTTTGATGCAGAGGGGTTTGCACTCAAGAAGTGGTAGTTTGAGATCATCATGGATGACAGAGATCTGCTAGGATATTTTGACGGAGCTATCCTAGAACCAAAGGAGGAGGGTGCTGACCTTGTGGCATGGGTCAAGCTCAACAAGAAGGCTTTCTCCATTCTTGTGTCCTCCATACAACCCTCAGTCCTTTCACACATCAGCGGTTGTATTTACAAAGAGGGAAGTGGTGATAGTCCCTACCAAGGACATCAACATCTCCTACTCTGCCAAGAAGGTTGTCGCACAGGCTCCTCACGTTGATGGACTCTAGATCTTGCATACCAAAACGACAACTTCAACGGCTGAATCTTCGGTCGAGAGTGATGATGAGGAGAGCAGCGATGTAGATTTAGATGGGGAAGTACATGTTGGATCAGTAGAAGCAGTGGTAGCAGAAGATTTAGCAACAAAAGCGCAACCAAATGCAACCACCGGGGCTGTTCATTCTAGCCTGTGCACATCCTCCAAGAACCTGTGACACAGGTGCTTTGGACACGTGGCTCATCGCACATTGGAGCTCATGGCAAAGCAGGAGCTAGTGCATGGGATGGAGCTAAGTGATGAGGTGGAGGGAGCCGGGATCATGTGTGAGCCATGCCTTCAAGGCAAGGCGAAAAGGAAACCCTTCAAGTATAATGGCACGCGTGCTCTTGCACCCCTTGACCTCGTGCACTCTGACGTGTGCGGTCCCTTTCGCATACCGTCAAATGGAGGTAGAAAATATTTCCCCACATGCATTGACGACAATAGTCGCAAGGTGTGGATGTACATTCTCAAAAAGAAAATGCGAGGTGAAGGAGAATCTGCAAGCTTTTGTCGCTATGGTTGAGTGACAAAGTGGAAAGAAGGTGAAGGCATTCAAGACGGACAACGGGGGAGAGTACAAATTCTGTAGGGACTGGCTCAAGACAAAGGGCATTAAACACCAGAAAACCATGCCCTACTCACCTCAAAGCAATGGCGTAGCAAAGAGGATGAATTGGACGCTCCTAGGCATGACAAGGTGCATGCTCTTTGATGCCAAGCTGCCTCCTAGGTTCTGGGAAGAAACAGCATGTACGGCTACCTACCTTGTGAACCTCACACCTCCAGCACCTCTGAAGGAGAGGCAAGAAGAAGCAGACACAGCAGCTGAAGATGCCTGAAGAAGCATGGTGAGGCAGGTAGCTGGATGCCTCCCATCTCAAGGTGTTTGGTTGTACCGGGTTTGCCAAAGTCCAGGCCGGTGAGGGCCCTAAAAAACTCCATGCAAGAGCACGAAAGTACATTTTCGTAAGCTATGACACTGCCCACAAAGTTTATCCATTGTGCGACCAAGGAGCCAAGAAGGTCATCCGCAGCAAGGACGTGGATTCCAACGACATTTCTTAGAGCAAGGGAGAATAGCTCGAACTCGAGAACGCTCCAAAACAGGGAGAGTGGCTCACTCTCATTGAAGAGGGAGATGAAGCACCAGCACAATGGCATGGGATAGGTGTTGCAACAGGGAGAGGAGCTCATGAAGATGACTTGGAGGAATGAGACTCTGATTCGGACATATCCAATCCTCTGGAATATGAGGAGGATGCCTCTCCCATCATCAACAACGAACCAGACCTCCAACCTTCACATCAACAGCATCAACAGCACTTTTAGGCATGCCTAAAAGTACCTCGCCAACATTACGACACAGATAGGGGTGAATGGACAGTCTTCAACTATTCATTCTTGGTTCAAGCGGAGCCAACATCTGTCACATAGGCACTCACTTGGCCTGACAAAGCAGAGTGGGACAAAGCAATTTGCAGTGAACTCAACTCCATCTAAGAGAATGGGACATGGGTGCTCGTGGACAGACCTGCCAGGACTCACGTTGTGGGGTCCAAGTGGGTGCAAAGAGTAAAAAGGAAATAGGATGGGAAGATAGACGAGTACAAGGCACGGGTGGTAGCAGAGGGGTTCTACCAATGGCCTGGCGCAGAGTGCGATGAGACCTTTGCTCCAGTTATGACGTTTTCCTCTGGTCAATGCTCGCCATTACTACTATCGAGAACATGGAGGTCCATCAGATGGATGTCAAGACAGCATTCTTTTACGATAAACTTGACAAGGAGGTATAGATGGAGGTTCCGGAGGGGGTTGATGCTCCAGAGGGCAAGGTGTGCATATTGGTGAAGGCACTCTATGGGCTAAAACAAGCGCCAAGACTTTGGTACCAGGAGATGGACATGTTCATGGCCAAGGAGTCCTTCATGCACTACGACAATGACCCTAGCATGTATGTGCATGAGAGTGACAAAGGGAATATGTTGGTCGCCTTATACGCTGATGACGTGATTCTATGCTCTTCTTCGACGCAACTACTAGACGATCTCAAGGAGCAGCTGAGTAGCAGATTTGAGATGAAGGGCATGGGTCCTCTTGACTTCTACCTTGGAATTGCCATCAAGCACAACAGAGCAACAGGTACCATCAGCCTGAACCAGAAAGAATACATCGACTCCATCCTCACACAATACGACATGGCAGATTGCAAACCTGCCAGCACACCCATGAGCTCGGAGTGCAAACTCTCCACCTCCAACAAAGCGGAGAAAACTGACATGCTGGGCATCCCATATCATTCTGCAATGGGTAGTCTGATGTACGCCATGGTCGCCACCCGACCAGATATAGCCCATGCACTTGGGCAGGTGAGCCGGTTTGTGGCCAATCCTGGTCCACTTCACTGGCAAGCCGTGAAGCGCATCATGCGCTACCTTCAAGGAACGTGGCATGTGAGGCTCCTGTTTGGAGGCATGGCTGGATCTGCGTCACTCTGTCTCATGTGCTACACCGATGTTGATTGAGGAGGGAATATCGATGATTGAAAATCCACCTCTGGCTTTTTGTGTATGTTGAATGGAGGTGCAGTCAGTTGGGAAAGTCGCAAGTAGGAATGTGTCTATCTGTCAATAGCTGAAGCTGAGTACATCGCCTTGGCAGAGGTGTGTTAAGAGATGCAGTGGCTAAGAAGCTTGCTATTCGAATGAAGGCACCACAGGCAATGGCGGCGGTTATCAAGACTGACAACATGAGCGCCATTGACTTGTGAAAGAACCCCGTCCTTTCCAGACGTACAAAGCACATTGAGATCCGCTACTACTACGCTGAAGACTTGGTCTACAAGCAGAAAGTGGAGCTCCAGTATGCCGGTACCAAGGTGAACCAGGCTGACATCCTTACAAAGCTACTGGACAAGGATCTCCACCAGGCGGGCAGGCAAGGTATCGGCATGGTCAATGCAAGTGATGACAAACGATGATGGTCACTGACGCAAGGTGCAAGGGAGAGATTTGTTGAATGTTTTTCCCCTTGTTCAGTGTTGTAGGACGGATCAGGAATGCTCTGCCCCTTGTGGAGATATGACCCCTAGATCCTTTGTAGTGTGACTCACCTATGCTCTGTCTCTTGTGAGATATGACCTGTGATTACACCATTTGGGTGAGTGTCTATCTTGGTCATTTTGTTGATTTGGCCAAGTAAGAGGTCATGAGTTAGATCCTGGCCCCATGCACATCTTGTTTGCTGTGGAAGCTTCCAAGAAATAAAGTCCGTAGCTTCTTGGACGCTACATGGTTGGACTGTCACCTTGACACTAGGATGCTTATGTGCCAAGCCCACAGTACACGTATATTGGTGATGTGTCTGGTTGAGGCCACTTCCCAGGAATATGCCTTTGAGTTCTAGGACTGGACAGATAGCTATAAAAGGACTTGTCTCAATTAACCCTTGCTTGATGCTCTGTTGTGTATTGACGACTTGAGCTCTTCTTGAGGTGTAATGCTAAGGTGTTAGTACTCTTGAAGGTGAAGTGTATGCCTGATTAAGTTTGGGATGCATGAAATATGTCAACAAAGGAAGAAGGCCTAAAAACCTTTGTGAGCTTTTTGGTTTTGTGGCTTCTCTGCCAGAGGTGGTGAGCTCAGTAGCTAACACTACACTTGCAGCTGCGTGAAGACCTCCGGTTTGGGCGGTGCCAATGAGGTACTATCCAAGGCATCACATGCCTTGAAAGTGTGCCCTCAGTGGAACTTGGTCACTGCCCTCTGTAGTCTCTGCTCCCTTGCCTCCTCCTCTTTGTGGTGCAGGCAACGTGGTGTTGGTGGACGATCTGCAGGGAAAGAATGTGTGAGAGCCTCTCCATAACTCCTCCGACTTTCCGTGGAGGAAAAAGATGGCCAAAGGGCTCACCCAATCGGCATCTCAGCCATGCCGATGCTGTAGACGCATCCTTAGGATGAGGCTCGGCATCGCCTGGAGTGGTAAGGGTCCTACGGCATCCGTGGGGTGGGATGTCCATCGCACCAATGGAAATGCCACCTCTACTCAAACTGAATGCAGCGTGCCTGCTGGGATCCGTGAGTAGACAAAGGGGCAGAGAACCTCTACACCATATAGTTGGCCCCACTCTAGCCCCTTTGCCTACCACCACAAGCGCTTCCAACGATGGCCACTACTCTCCTCCCCCCTCGTACCCTCTACCGCCTGCTATTGCTGCTCGTCTTTGCCTGTGGCCCCCTGTAGAATGTCTCTCCCTTCTCTCTGGACACCCCTTGGCGCTACATCCGTCTGTCTTGATCCTCATCTCCAGAAGGTGGTGCCATCCTGTGCTCCCCCTCCGGTCCCTCTTGCCACGGCTGTCACCGTCCCTCTCTCCTAAAGTTGGTCCTTGATATTCTCTCTGTCTAGCATTCCTGCCACTACTGCGCCTCCACCACCAATCCCCCGTCCCACGGCCTCATGTTGTCGTCGCTGTCCACTGCCGGTGTCTGCCATCCGACCCTGCCTTGGCTCTCGATCCCCTCTACGGCCCTCTAGACTCGCTGCTCGCCCCTCTTTCCCTCTCACTGGTGGTCTGAGTGGAAACAACTCTCAAGGATCCTGCCTCTGTGTCCATTTCCCCCCCTCGCTCACAAGGACCTTGAGTCCATGGTTAGGGTCACATTCCTCCCGTGGCCCCATCGATGACTCCATATCCGCCCGTGTCCGTCCTCATCCCCCACTCGGCCACGTGACTGCTCATCCCCTAAACGATCTCTCTATGAGGAGGACTGACCCTCCTGTCTCCCTCTCAAGGTGGGCTCGCTCGCTGGGCGTGCTGTCCTCGCACTTGCTACATCCGCCGCGTCTCTCTCTGTGCTGCCCGCCGCTCCTAGATCCTCAGTCGCTCAGCCTGCCATCCCTCTACCCCAAGGATCTACTACGGATCTGCCAGACCTGCTCCTAGTCCCTGCCGCCCTGTCAACCACTCCTAACGCTCTCGGGCGTCGTCACTCTGATCGCCACTCCTGGTGTCCCTGCTCATATGGTGGGTCCCCTCTGTCTCTCCTCCTGTCCTCTCTTGGATCCGCCACTGCACTCCCCGGAGCATCGAAGTCAAGCACCAGCCCCGATGTCGTTAGCTCCAGTGTTTACTCATCAACTTCTCACTCTTTCCTATTAACACGCATCCCATCCATGGACACCACCACGGTGGGCCCCATTATGGGGGTGTCGCTCTGCTCTCTCCACCTTGTGCTTGCTTGGTGTCGTCCCCGTCCCTGCCTGCAGCGCTCCTCACCTGTATAGGTCTCCCCCCCTCCCCTATGTTCCGTGGCCTATCCCCGAGTATGTCCCCCAGCAGTGTCCAGCATTGGCCGGTGAAGCCCTGCGTTCTCTTCTCCCTATCCCTCTTGCTGAGTCTCTTCACCTTCTTTCTCTTCCCCCCCCCTCCTCCTAATCCTCACCCTGGAATCTCTCCCTCGCCCCCCCTCGTCTCCTCCCATCATTCCCATCCTTGTTATCGCCCCCTGCACCTGATCCACTTGCTCCAATCGCACTCCCTCCACTCTCTTTGCTTCCCTGAGTGCCATGATCTCCCGTGCGGGGGACCTTACTTGTTTCCTCTTTTACCTTCTCCTCCTCCCCACCCCAACTCCCCTCGGCCAATTGCGGCACAACCCCCCCTTCTCTTGTGAATCCTACTGCCAGTTCCCCATCTGTGTATCCCACCCTTATTGTCAAATCCATCCAGTCTACACCCTTGGCCATCTTCACGTCCTCTTGTTGTGCTATGCATTGTCCCTCCAAATGCGCCACTTTTTCCTCCAAACCCTGACTCGCATGATTACTCTTCTCTGTCAGCGCCCACTGCATTGTCAGGGCCCGCGTGAGTTCCCCAAATCCTCTCTTGTGTTAATCAAGCACTCCTAGTGTTGCTCAACACACAATCTCACATCCCCTCACGACCTCCCGTCACACTTATTCTTCCTCCCACCGGTCGTGCTCTCCGTCAGAAACCTGCCCCCGGGTGGAGGCAGTTCCACGTTCCCCCGACGGGTCTGCACATGGTGTTCACGACTACATTTGTGCAGGTTCTCAGTCTAAGCGTGAGCTTTCTGGTCGCCTCACCCTATGTTTCTGGGAGTGGAAGGGAGTTGTGAGACAGTCACTTTGAAAAAGCAATAACGCAATTTTTTTTTTAACATGAACATTATCTCAACATTTGTAGGACTACTCATGAGCTCTCCAACGCACCAAACCGTGCGCGATTCAGATCACTGTAGCTCCCTTTACATCAGCCAAAGCGCGGCACCCCTATCCAGCTGCTTATTCCGCCACGCGCACCATGTCGCCCGCCGAGGCGCCCTCACACATTAAGGACCTTTCAAAATGCCATTCCCGAGGCACAGATGTCCCTACACATAGTAGTAGTTTTCCTTGTGCCTTTGGGGTCTGTTTTGATGAGTTAATCATCGCGTTTGGTGATGGGGATTGATGTGAGTCGAAACCTGTTCGCGGACCTGCAGTTGGAGTTTTGACCAGGTCCCCGAGTTACAAAACGAACTTCTGAGTTCCGAACGCCGATCCAGAATTTGGCTAAGTTCCTCAGCAACAAACTGCACAACTTCCATCCGACGGATCATTTACTGGACACCTCGGCAGCCTTTGCGGAGCAAAATCTCCAGATGGAAATTTGTTACTCGGTCCGGTCGATCATTCACCGGAAGCCGAGTCGCGGCCGGCTCCCAAAGCCGCCCACGTACACTCCAATGTTGGAAGCTCATATCTCACTCGTTTCTTGTCCGATTCCAGTGAAACAACTTCCACCGGTTTCAGCGTCCTGTCAAGGTTTGGGGAAAAACCTCCGTTTTAGGATCCGACAGTCCTCAAACCGCTAAATCCAACGGCGAGCATTTTCCTCTCTCTGGTGGCTCGCTGGCGCCTCCCGGCACCACACTTGGGCATGTTGAGGGGCAAATCTTCAACAATCTCCCCCTTGCACCTGTCATGCCCGCTGCTCCTGCTTGCTCTCACTCATCTTCTGCTGCGTCCTCAAGCCCATCATATCTGTTCATCCCAAGCCCGGCCACGCTCATTGCGTGCCGATCCACATGTTGCGATTTGGTCAAGCAATCCACAAGCATGTCGTGTTTGCTTCAGTGCTGCAGCACCACCTGCCCCTTTTCAACCATGTCCCGTGCGTAATGCTAATGCACATCAATGTGTTTCCTCCTCCTATGTTGCGTTAGGTTGTTGGTCAGCAAGATGGAGCTGGTGTTTTCCTCGTGCACCACCATAGGCTCCTGCTGCGGCATGCCCAGCTCCCCCAAAAACCTGCGGAGCCTGACCGCCTCGGCTTGCAGCATGTACTCTGCATTCACTATGGAGGTGGCGATGCAGTCCTCTTTCCTGCTACACCATGAGACCTCTGCACCAGGGAGGAAGAACACGTAACAGGATGTAGAATTCCACTTGTCCACATCGCCAGCGTAGACTGAATTCGTGTAGCAGACCAGACAAAAGGGATCTGCCAGCGCCTTGCCATCGAACCTCAGGAATGTGTGCCGTGTGGCCTGCAGGTAGCAAAGGATGCCCTTGACCGCCTGTCAGTGAAGTGGCCCTGGATCGGCCACATACCTGGTCACTTGGCCCACTGCAAAGACTAAATCTGGTCGAGTTGCCACCATCGCGTACATGAGGCTTCCAACCGCCGATTGGTAGGGTACCCCTGCTATATCCTCTCACTCTTCTTTTGTCTACAGTACAATTACCACACTCAGTTCATAGGTCGTGGAGACTGGACTGCCAACTGGTTTGCAATCCTCCATCCCATACTGTTATAGCACCTTGGCCACGTATTTGGCCTGTCCTAGCTCAAGCGTGCGAGCCCTCAGGTTTTGCGTGATGCTCACCCCGGGGTAGTACTCCAGCTCCCCCATCTCCGACATCTGGAATCTACTGCTCAGCTACTCTTTCAGGTGTTGCAGGCTTGGTAGATCTGTCAAACACAAAACCAAGTCATCCACATAGATAGTGATGATCTATTGGAGCTGTTTGTTGTGTTGCACGTACACGTTGTGATCCACGCTGTGTACCATGAAGCTGTCTATCTATTGGTACCAGCATCTAGACGATTGTTTTAGCCAGTACAAGGAATTTTGTAGCTTGCACACCTTGCCCTCCTGCCCCTCCACTCCCTCAGGCACCTCCATAGAGATCTTTTTCTCTACAATGCCGTTGAGGGAGGCCATTTTTACGTCCATTTGGTGGAGCTCCATGTCCTTCGCGGCCGCCACCACAAGGATCACCCGAATGCTTTTGAACATGGCGACGGGAGTGAACGTCTCATCGTAGTGCTTGCCCTTACGTTGTGCTTATCCCTTCGCCACCAGCCGTGCCTTGTATTTTACAACCAAACCTTCCTTTGTAAACTTGGTCTTGGCGACCGATTTTGAGCCGATGACCTTGGTACCTTTTGGCCTGTCAACTAGCTCCCACGTATCATTTTTTTGTGATGGAAGCCAGCTCCAATTTGATGGCTGTGCCCCATTGATCCCCTTTGGGCCATGCAAGCACATCGTGCATGATTGTCGGCTCTATTGATGCAGCCAGCATACACCACGTCATGCGGATCCATCGACCGGTGCTTGCATCGAAGCGCTTCTTCGCTTTCTACTGTCTCCTACTATGGTGTGGTACTTTGGGTGGTGCATCATCGCTCTTGTGTGATCCCTCGGACTCTGGCCAATCTGCTGAATCATTGATGGGACGGCTACCCAAGGATCTCTCCTGCTCCGGCAAAACATCGCCCGAACGGCCGGCGCATTAAGTGGATTTTCCATCGACGTCTGATGTGCACTCTGCCGGGAATGCGCGCCTTGGCACCCTTGGTGCATCATCTGATGGATCCTTCTTGTCGATCTCCTCATCAGCTTGATCGACATCAAATTCCTCCGCGTTGGCTGCCATTGCTGGTACACCATTGCACTCTGATGCCGCATCCTCAACTTTGGCGTCCGCCGGCTCCTTCTCGTAGTCAAGGAGCTCGAGCCACTCTCCTGTCTCTGGAGAGTCTACCACGCCCACTTCCTTACTGCTGATGAAGCAGACACAAACTTGATGTCTCAGCTACAAGTTATCTCCTCCTTGCACAGAGCCAATACGCCTTATGCACGCTCTCATAGCCAAGGAAAAGATACGACTTTGTCCGCGACTCCAACTTGCTATCGCACCGCTACGCATCTTACACCATCACGAGCACCTTGTACCCAAACACTTTCAGGTGTACCACATTTGGCTTGTGCCCGCTCCAAACCTCCTGCGACATCTTCCAACCCCTCTTCTTCTTTAGCATCGCTGGTGGGGTGAGGTTGATGGTGTAGCTTGCCGTACGCACAGCTTCCGCACAGAAGCTTTGCGACAATTCCGCATCCACCAACATGGTCTGTACCATGTTCAGAAGCATCTGGTTCACCCACTCCGCCACATCATCTGACTGAGGCGAATACGTCGTATTTGGTTCCCATTTTATGCCATGGTGCTTCATTCCCCCGCTACAGCTCACTTACTCTCCGCAGTTGCTGCTACATAGCACTTTGACCTTCCGGTCAGTGTGCCTCTCCACCGCGACGAAATACTCCTTCAGCCGGTCCAGGACCTTACCTTTCCGCTTCATGAAGTACACGTAGATTTTTCTACTTTAGACATCTATGTAGGCCATGAGGTAACGCACACCGTTCTTTGAGGTTGTGGTTTTGAGTGCTCTTAAGGAGCTCTTTGTTGCCTTTGGCATCTTTGCTACCAGCCTTTGCCTCCTTGGTGCACTCACGGGCCTAGTGGCCCTCTTTGCCATGGTTACGGCTTGCACCCTTCTTGGCGCCCTTCTAGCTGCTCCCATGTCCGCCACCTCCCTTGCCCCCACTTTCTCAACCACTCGTTTTGATGACGAGGGCCGTTGAGGAAGACGAGGACTCCCCGCAGCTCCGTCGCTGCGCCTTGTTGCAGATGTGCTCTGCAGACGTGCCATAGGTGAGCTTGCTCCCTGTCCATCCTCCCAAGACAATGATGAGAGGGATCCAAATGTCAAGAAGTGCCATGAGGAGGGCCATTGCCTACAGCTACATGTCCATGTTCAACCCCACATTGTTGCAATATGAGGCAAGTGAATCCATCTGCTGCATGGATGAGATGACATCATCTCCCTCCTCGATTCTCACCGTCAAAAGTTGCTTCATTGAGAAGATTTTTTTGGCAACGACTAGGATTGATGGATGGTGTAGAGGTTTTGCCAAGCCTCCGCTGCCAGCTTGCAGCTTTGGAAGTAACCCCACTGCGACTCAACTGTACCGGATACCAACAGCATAAGCGCTTCCGTGTTCTTCCTTGCAAAGGCCTCTTTCTACACTTCTGTCGTCGTCGCTTTGTCAAGGACTTTCGTTCCCTTCATGAACTCCAGAAGCCCCTTCTGCATAAGGTGTAGCTCAAAGTACCACCTCCATAGCCCAAAGCTTAGGCCGTCCGCATACTTCTGGATGGGCTGCATCTACTTCTACGCCATTTGCACAGTCTTCCACTCCGGGACCTCAGAGTTTGGCGTCGATGTCGTCCCGGACGACAATCAAATCTGCCACAGAATCCGTGAGCCATTTATAGACCGGTCAGGTCTGTGGGCCCATAATCCTTTGATAGAAACTGGCCCCAAGGTGGAGGCAGTTCCAACGTGCCCCCAACAGGTCTACACTTGGTGTTCATGGCTCCTTCTGTGCAGCTTCTGAGTCCAAGCATGAGCCTTCAGGTAATGTCACGCTATGTTTCTAGGAGTGGACAGGAGTTGTGAGACAGTCACTTTTGCAAAGGGAAACATGCAACTTTGTAATATTCTTTTAACATAGACATGATCTAAACATTTGCAGGGCTAGTCATGAGTTCTCCAACGCACCAAACCGTGCATAATTTGGATCTGTGTAGCTCCCACTTCGTCAACCAAAGCGTGGCACCCCCATCCATCCGCTTTGACTACGGCGCGTACCATGTCGCCCGCCAAGGTACCCTCACACATCAAGGATCCATCAAAACACCATTCCAGAGGTGCAGATGCCCCTACACATAGTGGTGGTGAGCCTCGCACCTTTGGGGTCTGTTTCGATAAGATAATCATCGAGTTTGGTGATGGGGATTGATGTGGGTCGATACCTGTTCGCGGACCAGCAGTCGGAATTTTGACAAAGTCCTGGAGTAACATAACGTAATACTGAGTTCCGGACGCCGAGCCAGAAATTTGGCCAAGTCCCTCAATAACAAACTGCACTGCTGATATCTGGGGGGTCATTCACCTCACGCCTCGGCAGCCTTTCCGGAGCAAAATCTCTAGATGGACATTTTTTAGTTAGTCCAGTCAATTAATCACCGGAAGCCAAGTCATGGCCGGCTCCCAAAGCCGCCCCTGCACACCCCAACTTTGGACGCATATTTTTCCTCGTTGCTTGTAGGATTCTGCTAGAATAGCTTCCAAAGGATTTAGCAATTCATCCACTTTTTGGGGCAATCCTCTATTTGAGGATGTGAGTAATCCTCAAGGAGTTAGATCCAACTGCAAGGATTTTCCTCTCTAGCGGCTCGACGGCACCTCCCGGTGCCGCATTTGGGCATGCAGAGAGGCAAATCTTCAACACTCTCTCCCTCTTGCATGGGCTATAACTTCTGCCTGCACCTCATGCGTATACTCGTATACTTCTTGCACGCGTGATTGTGACAGTGCCTTCACCACTTGGACCCACCGTAGTGTTAGCTACTGAGCTAACCACCTCTGGCAGAGAAGCCGCGAAACCAAAAGGCTCACAAAGGTTTTTAGGCCTTCTTCCTTTGTTGACATGTGTCATGCACCCCAAACTTAATCAAGCATACACTTCACCTTCAAGAGTAATAATGCCTTAGCACTACATCTCAAGAAGAGCTCAAGTTGTCAATACGCAAGAGAGCATCAAGCAAGGGTTGATTGATCAGCATGCAAGACAAGTCCTTCTATAGCTGTCTGTCCAGTCCTAGAACTCAAAAGCACATTCCAGGGAAGTGGCCTGAACCAGTCACATCATCAACAGTCTTGCATTGTGGGCTTGACACATAAGCATCCTAGTGTTAAGGTTACAGACCAACCATGTAGCGTCCAAGAAGCTACGGAATATCTTTCTTGGAAGCTTTGATAGAAAACAAGATGTGCATGGGAGCAGGATCAAACTCATGACCTCTCACTTGGCCAAATGAAAAAAATGGCCAAGGTAACCACTCACCTGCATGGCGTACTCACTTATTGCATCTCACACGAGATAGAGCATAGTTGAGTCACTCTACAACGGATCCAGGGGTCGTACCTCCACAAGGAGCAGAGCATTCCTGGTCCGTCTTACAACACTGAAGAAGGGGCAAAAACATTCAACACGTAGCTCCTGCCGAAGGGCATCTGTCTGGCTTTGGAGGATTGTGAAGGGGCTGCCCATCACCTCGTCGTAGCGGAGGAGCAACCCTTGGATCATGCCTTTTGTGTCTCCTTGTATCAGCCTGCATGCAGAGATCACGTCCTCCGTTAGGGTTCGCGCCATCTCCATCCACCCTCCTTGGTCACCACAGAACTCCTGTTTGGTTGGTTTTTTTGGGATACATTCTTCTACTACCCTTTGGCTAGTGTGAGCCACCATCTCCTTCCTCTTATCCTTGTCCATCTCCTCCAGGCCCATCCTGATAGGCTCTCGTTCCTCCCACTCAGCCTGTGCCTTTGTTTCTTTATGTCCGCTCGACTTCTCGCCTTTCCTCTCTCCCTTTATGCTCCCAACCGGCTGTGGTTCATCCTTGGTTCCGACCTCTATGAAGCAGTCCTGAAGCTGCCGAGTCTTGGCCGGTGCCTTGTTAGCCTGTATTCCCCCTCTCTCTCACTTTTTCTCTGTTATCCTTGCTGCACCCTACTCCCTTTGTCCTCCTCACCTAATCTCCCCTGTGTTACCTTTTTTTGGTCTACCTCTTTGCTCATCGTGGAATCACATGCTCCCTCTCCACTCTCCTGTTGTGGCCCTCACCTCTCATCTGCGGTTTCCGGCGACGCTTGTTGTCGTACGTTGTTGATTGCCCGCCGTCTCACCCTCTCCTGCTACGATGCTCAGATCTTTGCCTGTTTCTTTTGCCAGCTCCATCTACTGCGGGCTGGCCGTAGTGCTGGTTTGGGTTGTTCACCCCTCTTGAACTCAACTGTAGGGTCCTCCATCTACGGGGTTGCACGTGGTTGGAGGGAGGTTTCTTTGATCGGTGGCATTGGTGATGAGGGCAAGATCTGGGGGTTCCCTGAAATGGGTTTATCTGCTCCATCTTTTTTTCTTTTCTCTTGTGTAAGTATTGGGGTCGATGGTGCTGGTTTTTGCCAAGGATGGATGTTTGAGCGTTGAAGGATATCCCGGGTATTTCAGTTGTATCCCCTCTAGGTATTTAAGGAACCCCCCCCCTCCCCGGATGGTTCCGAAACATCCCNCCCCCCCCCCCCCCCCCTCGTGATGAGGGGGGACTCCTCTCGTGGAAGCTGAAGGGGACCTCCCCCCTTCAGGCTCGCCGACGATGGTTATCGATGGCCCCAGGGGGTAGCCTCCTGGGCTGTCAATCCACCCAATCGCCTCTCCCTGGGTGCTCCCCCCCTCCCCTGTCGTCCGTCGTTTGGTGGTAGGCGGTTGAGCCTCATTCCCACCGGCCTTCCTCCGTTTGTATGCCCGCTGTCCCTCCCCCGCCCCCCTCCCAATCAAGGGATTGGGGCTAGGAGCAGAGGGAGAGGGGGTGGCAGCGAACCCCCCTCCCTCCCCCCCCGCTGTTTCCTGCTGCATTACGTCTTGAGGCCAGCACGTGGGGGCCGGCATCCCTTTGTGGGTGGTACCCAACCGCCCCCCCTCCCTGACGAGGCTTGCCGCCTGCCCTTTCTCCCCTTTGCTCCCCACTCCTGCCATGTGGCAGGGTGGGAGTGAGCCCGTTGAAAAGCTTCCACTGAGGGCTATCCAACGGGCTCCCTCTCACTTGAAATGGTGCACCATGGAGACAGAGAGGCCCCGCCATGGCCAGGAGAAATTGCTGACATCAGCAGTCTGCCAGGCCCTTTTCTTTGCTTGCTCCCACTGTGTGCCACATGGCGGCACCGGAGTGGGCTCGTGTGGAGCCCTCTCTAGGGGCTTCCCACTGTTACTCTCTGCGCTTTGAATGGTTTCCTGTGCTGTCCGGGCGATGTGGGTGACGTGGACGTGTCGATGACGTGTCATGTGCAGCCGGTGAGGCACACCACATGGCGAAATCCGGTTCACTGGGACTGCGGAGGCATGCTGATGTGGCAGGCTAAGTCTGACATGGGCCCGGAACCTGGGCTGTCAGGGAACACCCCCCTTTGAGAACCCCTACCACACCGCCACCCACTACTCTGTTGCAGGAGATTGTAGATAGATCAATACCATTAAATGAACTGTGTGTTTACATGTGACATGCAAGTTCCAATTTCTCCACCACCGTGGAATCAGTAAAGAGAAAAAAAGCCATGAGTAAGCTGAGCACATAGTAGATAGTCTATACCATAGCCCTAAACTTGCTCTCGTGATCCTGAAAAACTCATCCTGTCCATCTACCCTCGCTCCACAAAGCACAGGTCTGCCACGGATGGTCCCTCATCCCTCTTGTACAGTAGTCTCCACGCCCTGGTAATGTCCTGGTCAAGAGAAGTGTCAGAAACATGCTTTGTGACCGGCTGTCGCAACTACTGTGTTTGTGCTTGCTGGAGGGCCAACGCCATGGGCTGGTTGAAGAGGGCCCGTAATGGAACCGACACCCTCGCAGTACCTCCCTGTCGGGCCTATCTCCGCTCAGTCACCTCCGACAATGTCTGCACCACTTTGCCGAGGCCTTGTAAGAAGGCCCTCAAGGTCTCCATCACAGGGAAGAAAAACTCCATGTGATCTCGCTCTGCCTCATGTCACCACCATCCATATTCCCTCCCCTTCGTCCTCACCGCATCCTCCAGTGCCACTCCCGGACAATCTGTCGACGACCTCCTTAGACTTGGCTACTATGTGTCAGCGATGATCACATCTATCACGAACATGTGGCCTGTGACTGGGTCAAATTATGTGATATCCAAGAACCCCTCTTGTAGCAAGCCTGCGTACTCGACTGTGACCCCGCCCATCCCACTCTTGCATACCACTGCTGCCAACTCTCTCATCATTGCGACATGGACCGCCTTTGTTCCCCTTCCTTGGGCAGATCAGAGGGCCTTCTGTGGTGCACATGGATGTATAGGGCTCCGATCCGCACACGTGCACACCGGCATATGGTGCAAGTGTGCGATCGGTATCCTAAGGCGAAACCTGCATGCCACTCTCCAGTCCTCCGGTACCATGTACAGCAGGTCAGTGACGGACCAAGGATGTGCCATTAGCCAGTCCCCGCCGTGCTCCCCTTGAATTTCCGCAAACCGCTGTAACTGTGGAAGCACCTCCTCCCCTCCCAACTGTGCTGCCACTATGGATTGGAGCTCCTCAAGTTGCCGCTCATGGAATGTGTTACACAAGTCCAGGAACAGGCGCGTGGGGCTCCCCTACTCGCACTCTGCCAGCTGTGTAACCTTTGCTCTTATTGCATCTCTGAACCCCTCCAGCACCCTCTCTCGAAGCTCTGCAAAATTTCCCCTCGTCCATGGTCTCCGCCCTCCTCCCTTGTCCTCTCTGCTCTCCTTGGGACCCCGTCGATGGAGGAGATGTTTCACCGCGTGCCAGGACTGGAGTCAGCTGCATGCAAACAAGAGAGGGGCAAAGTCCCCCACACCAGCCAAGCCCAGTCCACCAAGCCAAATCAGGAGCGGCACCTGCTACTCATCGTGGGTCACTGCCCGCCACTCTCTCGTCACGTACACCTCGTCGAGTCTCAACAGCCGACAGAGGCATGACCCCGACTTCTCGTCAAACCGCTACAACCGACTGGTCCACCCCTCTGACGGGTGCATCATCTTGAAGCCTGCGAGGGGTACACTCCCTCAAGATGCTAAAAGTGGCCTCGGTATCTGATATGTCGACAAGCATCTAAAAAATCTCCTCCACATTATGTACTGCCATGCCCAGACGCGCCTGAAAGAAATCCTTTGTCCCGATCGGGATCCCCAAGAACAGCATCCCGTCTGTCGCTTGTG
Organism: Penium margaritaceum; assembly: GCA_023375785.1. NCBI lineage: Eukaryota > Viridiplantae > Streptophyta > Zygnematophyceae > Desmidiales > Peniaceae > Penium > Penium margaritaceum. Next base: position 108,018 of record SZWC01006233.1, read on the forward strand.
GGACCCCTGCAATGTCCCCTGGCGCCTGTCCCAACCCCTCAGGTAGGTACAGCCGGCATTGTCGAGGCTGGACCTCCATCCCCACCATGGCCAATCCCCTCTGTAGTGCAATGAACACCGCCTCCAGCTCCTACACTAGACACTGCAGGTATGTGTTTTCCAATTGCGCTAGCACCCATCCTGTCCCTCCCATCACTACATGTGCAACCTCTAGTCCATCCTACTACGCCAAAGCATGGAGGAAGGGGCTGATAGGGTCTCCCTGTTGCACCTTCCTCTCTGATTGGAGCACGCATGGCCAGGACCCTCCTTGGTATGTTGTATCCAAGGGCTGATTGTAATAGAGGACAAATGCGAGAAGAAGTTGCTTGAATCCCCTCGCCCGCACCTCCTCGAAGATGGCTTATTGCTCGACCAAGTTGTATGCATTCTCCACGTTGATTCTCAGTAGCCCCCACTCTACATGCTGGTCTAGCTGCTCTGTGATGGTGTGGACCATCGTATCCCCCCTAAGGATACTCCCACGGCCTACTGAAGTGGTGAAAATTCCCTCTCCATCTTGCTCCTCCCCGTACTCACCATCCATCTCCATAACAAGTGTGGAATGGCCTCTCCCACTGCAATTGAGCGCACACCACCATCATGCTTTGCTAGCGCAATAAGCTTGCTCACTGCAAGGAATCCCCGAGCTAAGGGGTGGAGCCGTCCTCAGCATAGAGAGGCGAGTAGCCGCACCAAAAGCCTCTTGAGTCACTCGTCTTCCACCACGACCTACCAAAGATGGTCTAGTGACAGACCCAACGGCCCTGTCGCCATGCCTCTCTTGATGTCTAGTAGGACCCTCCGCACCCCCTCTGCATCTGGGAATCCTGCTGGAGCCCACCTGGTTGCCTCTGCTACCCACGTTGGCATCGGCTGCTCCTTTGCCAGGTGCTTCGACTGCAACTGCTCCAACACCTCTGGTCTGGGCGGTGCCAATGAGGTAACGTCCAAGGCATCGCATACTTTGGAAGTGTTCCATTGGTGTAGCTTGGTCACTGTCCTCTCTAGTTGTTGCTCCCTCGCCTCCTCCTCTCTGCGGCGCAGGCAACATGGTGGTGGTCTACAACCTGCAGGGTGAGAATGTGCGACCGCCTCCCTCTGTAACTCTTCCCATACTCCCTAGAGGAACTGGGTGGCCAGTATTCTCACCCATTTGGCTTCTAAGCCACACCGATGATTTGAATGCATCCTAAGGATGATGCTCGGCATTGCCTGGAGCAGTAAGGCCCTACAACATGCATGGGGTGGGGTGTGCACCTTACCAAGGGCATTGCCACCGCTGCTCAAACTGAATCCAACGCACCCGCTGGGATCCGTGAGTAGACAAAGAGGGGGAGTACATCCGCCCCATACAGTCGACCCCACTCCAGCCCCTCTGCCCACCGCCACAACCGCTACTAGCAATAGCTGTTGGTCTCCTCCCCCCTCGTACCCTCTACGGCCTGCTGATGTTTCTTGCCTCTGTCTGAGGCCCCCTATCAACTCACTCTCCCTCTTCTCCGGACACCCCCTGGCACTAAATCTGTCCATCTTGATCCTCCTCTCCCCAGGGTGGTGCCATCCTGCACTCCTCCTCCGAACCCTCCTGTCGTGGCTCTCACCACCCCTCTCTCCCGGAGCTGGTCTCTGGTGGTCTCACTGGCTGGCTGTCCTGACACTACTGCTCCTCCCCCACCAATCCAATCCCTCGGCCTCACGTTCTTGCCGGTGTCCGCTGCCCCTATCTGCCATCCAGCCTCAGCTCTCAATCTCCTCTACAGCTTACCGGACTGGCTGCTGCCCCCTCTCTCCTTCTCCATGGTGATCTCAGTGGAAACAGCTTTTGAAGGAACCGTCTTGCTCGCTCTTGCTGGGCTTGTTGTCAGTGCACTCGCCGTATCTGCCACACCTCTCTCTGTGCTGCTTGTCGCTCTTGGATCCTCTGCTGGTCTGCCTGCCATCTCTCCACCCCGAGGATCTGCTCTGGGTCTGATAGTCATGCTCCTAGTCCTTGCCGCCCTGCCAGCCACCCTTGGCACTCTTGGGCATCATCACTCCAATCTCCACTCCTGGTGTCCTCCCTCGTATCGTGGATCCCCTCTATCTCTCCTGTCATCCTCTTCTTGATCCGCTGTTAGACTCCTTGGACCAACGACATCAAGCACCAGCCCCTATGTCGGTAGCCCAAGTGTCCACTCATCGATCGCTTACTCTTTCCGATGAACCCGCATCCCATGCATGGACACCATCACGGTGGGCTCCATCATGGGGGCGTCACTCTGCTTTCTCTACCCTGTACTCGCTTGGTGACGTCCCCACCCCTACCAATAGCCCTTGTCACTTGTGTTGGCCTTCCTCCCTCCTCTGTGCTCAGTGGCTGGTCTTGTCTGTGATTGTGTCCCCCAGCTGCGTCCATCCTTGGCGGGTGAAACACTGTGTTCTCTTCTCCCTGTCCCTCATGTCGGGTCTCTTTGCCTTCCTTTCTCTTTCTCTTCCTCCTCCTCCTCATCCGGAGTCTCTCCTTGGCCCTGCTCCTGTCTCCACGCATCGTCCCCATCCTCATTATTGCCCCATGCACCTGATCGGTTTCCTCCGGCCGCACTCCCTCCGCTCTCTTTGCTCCCCTTAGTGCCATGGTCTCCTGCACCGGGAGCGTCCTTGCTTGAATATTCTCCTACCTTCTATCCCTCCCCACCCTTGCTCCCCTTGGCCGACTTCGGTATATCTCCCCATTCTCCTGTCCCCGTGAGTCCCGTTGCCAGTCCCCTTTCTTTCTGTATCACTCTCATTGTCAACTCCATCTCGTCTACACCCTTGGTCATCTCCACGTCATCTCACTATGCTATGCCTCATCCCTTCAATTGTGCCACTCTTTCCTCCAAACCCTGACTCGTGTATTACTCCTCTCTGTCAGTACCCACTGCACTGTTGTAGCCCCTGCGAGTTCCCCAAATCCTCTTTGATGCTGATCAAGTGCTCCCAGTGTCGCTCCGCACAAATTCTCACATCCCTTCGCAACCTCCCGTCACACTCGCTCGTCCTCCTGCCAGTCGTGCTCTCTGTCCTATACCTGGGTTACAACTACTTCCCGCACCTTGAACATAGCCTCGTATAACTTTTACACGTGTGATTTTGACGATGCCTAGGCCACTTGGACCCGTTACATCTCTTGCCAAAGGGAATTTCTCTGGCCTTGGAAGATGGTGAATTGGCTGCCCATCACCTCCTTGTAGCAGAAAAACAGCCCTTGGATCCTGCCTCTGGTGTCCTCTTGAATCGCCACACATGCCGAGACCGTCTCCACCCATAGAGTTTGTGCCATCCACCTTCGTTGGTCGCGACGACCCTCATGTTGGGTTAGGTTTTTTGGGCTCCTTTCTTTTTCACCCCTTCGGCTAGTGTCAGCCCCCGTTTCCTTCCTCCGGTCAAGGTCCATCTCCTGCAGCCCCCCCCCCCCCCGATGGACTCTTGCTCCTCCTGCTCAACCTCCACCTTTGTTTCTTTTTGTCCGCTCAACTTCTCGCCTGTCCCCTTTCCCTTTCCGCTCCCAAACGGCTGCCGTGCATCCCTGGTCCTGACCTCTATGATGCGTTCCTGACACTCCTGAGTCCTGACCGGTGCCTCGCTGGCCTGTATTCCCCATGGCTCTTGCATGTTCTCTTTCCTCCTTTTTGGGCCCTCCTCCTCCCCATCCTCCTCTCCTTGTCTCCCTTGTGTTACCTCTTCTTGGTCTGCCTCCCTGCTCATCCTGGGATCACATGCTCCCTCTCCACTCTCCTGTTGTGGCCCTTGCTTCTCATCTGCAGTTTTCGTTGACGCCTGTTGTCGCGCCTCATTCACCGCTCGTCGTCTCACCCACTCCTGCTGCACTGCTGGGATCTCAGCTTCTTTTGCCAGCTCCGTGGCCTTTTTGTCGTCGTCTTGCATCTGCTGCGTGTTGGCCGTAGCGGTAGTCTGGGTTTTTTACCCTCCTTGAACTCGAAGGTGGAGTCTTTGATCAACGGGGTTCTAGGTGTTTGGAGGGGGGGGGGGAGGTTCTTCCATCTGTGGCATAGTTGATGAGGGCAGGATCTTGGGGGCTCCCTGAAATGGGTTGATCTGCTCCATATTCGTTTCAGATTTTTTTTATTTTTTTTTTGTAAGTATCGGGACTGATGATGCTGTGTTTGCAGAAGAAGGGTGTTCGGGTGCTGTCGGATACCCTGGGTATTTCAGAAATACCCCCTCTGGGTATTTTGGGAAACCCCATGATGGAGGGGGGGGGATCCTCTCGCAAAAGCAAGAGCGGACCTCCCCCACCTTCCCCCTCCTTGGCTCACCGAAGATGGTGATAGACGGCTCCAAGGGGTTGCCTCCTGGGGTCGTCAAACCACTTGATCACCACTCCCAGGCCGCTCCCCCCCCCCCCCCCCCCTTCCTGCTGCCTGTTGCTTGATGCCTCCAGGACGGCACGTGCGAGGCGGCAGCCTATCGTGGGTGGCACCCAAACCCCCCCCCCCCTCCCACGAGGCTTGCCGCCTCCCCTGTCTCCCCTTTGCTCCTTACTCCCACCACATGGCAGGCTGGGAGTGGGCCCGTTGGAAAGCTCCAGCTGAGGGATATCCAACGGCCCCACTCTTGACTGAAATGGTGCACCATGGAGGCAGAGAGGGCCTACCATGGCCCGGCGGTATTGCTGATGTCAGCAGTCTACTAGGCCTTTTTGCTTCTCGCTCCCTCTATGTGCCACGTGGTGGCACCAGAGTGGACCCAGTGTGGGGTCGTCTCCAAGGGCTACCCGTATGTACCCTCGACACTTCAAACGCTGGGTCCCGTGCTGTCTTGGTGGCGTGGCTGACGTGGACGGGTTGATGACGTGGCGTGTGGAGCCGCTCAGGCATCCCACGGGGTGAAACCCAGTTCGCGCCGACCACGGAGGCCTGCTGATGTGGCAGGCCAAGTCTGACATGGGCCCGGAACCCGAGCAGTCCAGGACCACCCCCCTTAGAACTCCCTTGACAGCCCAATGCGACGCTGCCGCATTAGCTCTGTTTTCCAATACATAGATAGATAGATAGATAGATAGATAGATAGATAGATAGATAGATAGATAGATAGATAGATAGATAGATAGATAGATAGATAGATAGATAGATAGATAGATAGATAGATAGATTGATAGATAGATAGATCAATCTCATTCAATGAAATATGAGTTTACATGTGACATGCAAGTTTGAGATCTCCACCACAATGGAATCACCACAGACCACACAAGCCTCCGGTAACATCAGCACACAATGTAAGGTCTGGCACATAGCCCTCATCTCACACTCGCCATCCTAACAAACTCCACCTGTCCCTCTACCCCCGCTCTACAAAGCAAAGGTCTGCCACAGATGGTCCCTCATCCCTCCGATACAGCACTCTCCATGCTCTGGCGATGTCCTGGTCAAGAGACGTGTCCGCCGCCCGCTATGCGGCCCGCTGTCACAACTGCTGCGCTTGTGCTCGCTGAAGGGCCACTACCATGCGCTGGTTGAGGAGGGCGCGTAGCGGCACCAACACCCCTGCGGTACCTCCTTGTCGGGCCAACCTCCGCTCGGTCGCCTCTGACGATGTCCGCAATACCTTGCCGAGGGCTCGCGAGAAGGCCCCCAAGGTCTCCATCGCAGGAAAGACAAACTCCATATGGTCGCGCTCTGCCTTGCGTCGCCATCGTCCATACTTCCTCTCCTTCGTGCGCACCGCATCCTCCAATGCCACGCCCGGCCGCTCCGCCGACCTCCTCCCCAGACTCGGCCGCTGCGGGTCGGCGATGACCACGTCCATCACAAGTGTGTGCCTCATGGCTGGGTCAAAGCATGTGATATCCGGCCGCCCCTCAGGTAGGAGGACTACGTGCTCGACCGTCACCCCGCCCATCCCGCTCTCGCGAACCACTGCTGCCAACTCTCTCATCACTGCATCATGGAACGCCTTCGTACCCCCTCCATGGACACATCGAAGGGCGTGATGCGGTGCGCATGGGTGTATAGGGCTCCGCTCTGCACACGTGCACGCTGGTGTATGGCGTAAGTGTGCAATGGGGAGCCCAAGGCGAAACCTGCACGCCACTCTCCAGTCTGCTGGTGCCATGTACAGACGGTCGGTGACGGCCCTGGGATTCGCCAGTAGCCAGTCCCCGCTGTGCTCCCCCTGCACCGCCGTAAGCCGCTGCAACTGTGGGAGTGCCNCGTGATGCGGTGCGCATGGGTGTATAGGGCTCCGCTCTGCACACGTGCACGCTGGTGTATGGCGTAAGTGTGCAATGGGGAGCCCAAGGCGAAACCTGCACGCCACTCTCCAGTCTGCTGGTGCCATGTACAGACGGTCGGTGACGGCCCTGGGATTCGCCAGTAGCCAGTCCCCGCTGTGCTCCCCCTGCACCGCCGTAAGCCGCTGCAACTGTGGGAGTGCCTCCTCTCCTCCCAACTCCGCTACCACCACCACTCGGAGCTTCCCCAGCTGCCACCAATAGACGGCGTCTGACAAGTCCTGGAAGAGGCGCTTCGGACTCCCCTGCTCACACTCCGACAGCTGTGGGACCTTTGCTTTCACTGCATCTGGGAATCCTTGTAGCGCCCTCTCTCGTAGCTCTGCAGACGTCCCCCTCATCCATGGTCTCCGTACTCCTCCCTCACCCTCTCCGTTGTCCCCAGGGCCTCGTGGGTGGAGGAGACATTTCACCGCGTGCCAAGACTGCAGGCGGCTCCATACGAACGAGAGGGGTGCGAGGTCCCCCACTCCCGTTAAGCCGAGCCCTCCCAGCCGGATCGGGAGCCGTGCCTGCTGCTCAGCGTGGGCCACTGCCCGCCGCTCTCTGATCCCCTGTACCTCATCCAATCCCACCAGTCGGCGGATGCAACCCCCCACCTTCTCGTCAAATCGCTGTAGCCGGCTGGTCCACCACTCTGATGGGGGCGTCAGCCGCGTGAGATGCTGAAGCCTGCAAGTGGTACACTCTCTCAAGATGCTGAATGCGGCCTGGGCATGTGGCATGTCGACGAGCGTCTCCAATATCTCCTCCACCTCATGTACTGCTAGATCAAGCCGCGCTCGACAGAACTCCTCTGTCCCAATCGGACACCCCAGAATCACCATCCCCTCCATCGCTCGTGGGACCCCCGCAATGCTCCCCGACGCCTGGCCCACCCCCGCCGGTAGGTACAGCTGGCATTTGCGAGACTAAACCTCCATCCCCACCGCAGCCAATCCTCCCTGCAGCGCAGTGAACGCTGCCTCAAGCTCCTGCACTAGGCCTAGCAAGTATGTGTCGTCCAAGTATGCCAGCACCCGGCCAGTCCCTCCCATCGCTGCCTGTGCTGCCTCTAGTACGTCCTGCTGCGCCAAGGCATAGAGGAAGGGGTTGATAGGATCTCCTTGTCGCACCCCCCTCTCCGACTGAAGCACGCATGGTTGGGACCCCCCCTGATAGTATAGCTCCGATGATTGGTCGTAAAAGAGGGCCAGTGCTGGGAGGAATCGCTCGAATCCCCTCGCCCGCACCGCCTCAAAGATGGCTTCTTGCTCAACTGAGTTATATGTGTTCTTTACGTCAATACTCAGCAACCCCCACTCCGCCTGCTGGTCCAACTGCTCCATGATGGTATGGACCACCGTGTCCCCCCCTTGCCGACACTCCCACCGCCTGCTGCAACGGCGCCAATGCTCTCTCCATCTCACTCCTCCCTGTACTGACCATCCATCTCCAAAGCAGGCGTGGAATTGCCTCTCCCACAGCGATCAGGCGTACCCCACCATCGGCCTTCGCTAGCGCGATGAGCCTGCTTGCTGTAAGAAAGCTCCGAGCTGTAGAGTGGAGCCGTCCCCGACATAGAGAGGCGAGTAGCTGTGCCAACAACCTCGTGAGCCGCTCGTCTCCCACCACGACTTGTCGAAGATGGTCCAAAGTACGGCCTGATGGCTCTGTCCCCGTGCCTCTGCTGCTGTCTAGTAGAGCCTTCCGCACTCCATCCCCATCAGGGAACCCAGTAGGGGCTCGCCTCGCTGCCTCTGCTACCCATGCTGGTGGCGGCTGCTCCTTTGCCGGGTGCTTCGCCTGTAGCTGTGCCAATACCTCTGGTCCGGGGGAGCCAATGAGGTACTGTCCAAGGCATTGCATGCCTTTGACGTGTTCCCTCGGTGGAATTCGGTCACCGCCCTCTGTAGTTGTTGTTCCCTCGCCTCCTCCTCTCTGTGACGCAGACGCCGTGGTGGTGGTGCGCGACCTGCCGGCCGAGCATGCGCGACGGCCTCTCCCCATAACTCCTCCCACTGTCCTTGGAGGAACCGGGTCGCCAGTGATCTCACCCACTCAGTATCCGAGCACCCCCGATGCTGTGGGCGCGTCCTGAGGATGAGGCTCGGCATCGCCTGGAGGAGCAGGGGTGCTGCAGCATCCATGGGGTGGGATGTGCACCTTACCAAGGGGACTGCCACCGCTGCCCGTACTGAGTCCAACGCGCCTGCTGGGACTCGCGAGTAGATGAAAGGAGGGAGTACTTCTGCCCCATACAGTCGGCCCCACTCCAGCCCCTCTGCCCATCGCCACAACCTCTCCCATCGCTGGCCACCGCTCTGTTCCCCACCTGCATCAGCCCCCGGCCATTGCTACCGCTCGCCTCTGCCTGTGGTGCCCTGGCGGCTGTCTCCCCTACCTCTCTGGGCACCCTCTGGTGCTACAGCCGACAGTCTCGATCCTCCCTTTCCCACGGTTGTGCCCTCCCGAGCTCCTCCTCCAGGCCCTCTTGTCGCACCTGTCGCCACTCCTCTCACTCGAGGCTGGTCTCTGGTGGTCTCTCTCTCCAGCTGTCTGGCCACTGTTGCACCTCCACCTCTGACTCCCGGTCCAACAACCTCTCGCTGTCGTCGCTGTCCCATGTCACTCTCTGTCATCAGACCCTCCTCCGACTCTTGGTCTCGCCTGTGGCCCTCCGTTCCCACTACTCCCCTCTCTCCCCTTCTCTCTGGTGATGTCAGGGGGAACAACTCTCGGAGAAAAAGATAGATAGATAGATAGATAGATAGATAGATAGATAGATAGATAGATAGATAGATAGATAGATAGATAGATAGATAGATAGATAGATAGATAGATAGATAGATAGATAGATAGATAGGTAGGTAGATAGATAGATAGATAGATAGATAGATA
>SZWC01006233.1:117287-143333 GCA_023375785.1 Penium margaritaceum
GATAGATAGATAGATAGATAGATAGATAGATAGATGGATAGATAGATAGATAGATAGATAGATAGACAGATAGATAGATAGATAGATAGATAGATAGACAGACAGATAGACAGACAGATAGATAGATAGATAGATAGATAGATAGGTAGATAGATAGATGGATAGACAGATAGATAGATAGATAGATAGATAGATAGATAGATAGATAGATAGATAGATAGATCAATCTCATTCAATGAACTGTGAGATAACATGTGACATGCAAGTTTGAGATATCCACCACAGTTGAAGCAGCAAAGAGCACAAAAGTCACCGGTAAAATGAGCACGCCCAGGCAATGTCCTGGTCAAGAGAAGTGTCCACCGCCCACTCCGCAACCTGCTATCACAACTACTACGCCTGTGCTCACTGAAGGGCCACTGCAATGTGCTGGTTGAGGAGGGTGTACAGTGGAACTGACACCCCTACAATACCTCCTTGTCGGGCTAACCTACCCTCAAACGCCTCTGACAATGTTTGCAATACCTTGACAAGGCCTCACGAGAAGGCCCCCAAGGTCTTCATCACAGGAAAGACAAAGTCAATCTGGTCGCGCTCTGCCTCACGTCGCCATCATCCTAACTTCTTGTCTTCCTCCTCACTGCATCCTCCAATGCTACTCCCGGCCGGTCCGCTGACCTCCTCCTCAGATTCGGCCACTGTGGTTCGGCAATGACCACATGCATCACAAGTGTGTGACCTGTGGCTGGGTGAAAACATGTGATATCCGGACGCCCCTCTGGTAGCAGGCCTACACGCTCGATAGTCACCCCGCCCATCCTGCTCTCGCATACCACTGTTGCCAACTCTCTCATCACAGCATCGTGGACCGCCTTGGTACCCCCTCCTTGCACTCGTCAGAGGGAGTGTTGCGGTGCGCATGGGTGTATAGGGCTCCACTCCGCATGCGTGCACACTGGCGTATGGAGCAAGTGTGCAATGGGGAGCTCAAGGCAAAAACTGCACGCTACTTTCCAGTCCTCTAGAACCATGTACAGCCGATGAGTGACGGACTTGGGATGTGCCAACAGCCAATTCCCGTTGTGCTCCCCCTGCACCGCCGTGAGTCACTGCAACTGTGGGAGTGCCTTCTCTCCTCCCAAATCCGCTACCACCATCCATCGGAGCTCCCCAAGCTGCCACTAGTAGACGGCGTCAGACAAGTCCTGAAAGAGGCGCTTGGGGCTCCCCTACTCGCACTTCGCCAGCTATGAAACCTTTTCTTTTACTGCATTTGGGAACTCTTGCAGTGGCCTCTCTCGTAGCTCTGGAAAATTCCCCTTCGTCCATGATTCCTTTCCTCCTCCCTCGCCCTCTCTGCTTTCCTCGGGGCCTCGTGGATGGAGGAGACATCTCACCGCGTCCCAAGACCGGAGGTGGCAACATACAAATGAAAGGGGGGCAAGGTCCCCCACATCCGTTAAGCCGAGCCCACCCAGCCGGATCGGGAGCCAAGCCTGCTCCTCATTGTGGGCCACTGTCCACCGCTCTCTGATCCCCTGCACTTCGTTCAGTCCCACCAGCTGGTGGATGCAATCCCCCACCTTCTCGTCAAACCGCTGTAGCCGGCTGACCCACCACTCTGATGGGGGCGTCAACCGCGTGACATGTTGAAGCCTGCGAGTTGTGCACTCCCTCAAGATGCTCAACGCGGCCTGGGCGTCTGGCATGTCGACGATTGTCTCCAATGTCCCTTCCACCTTGTGTGCTTCAAAGTCCAAAGGCGCTCGACAGAACTCCTCTTTCCCGATCGGACTCCCTAGAATTACCATCCCCTCTGTCGCTCATGGGACCCCTGCAATGCTCCTCGGCGCCTTGCCCACCCTCACCGGTAAGTAAAGCTGGCATTTGTGAGGCTGGACCTCCATCCCTTCGTAACCAATCGCCCCTGCATCAGTGTGAATGCCGCCTCTAGCTCTTGCACTGGGGCCAGCAAGTATGTGTCATCCAAGTATGCCAGCACCCAACCCGTCCCTCTCATCGCTGCCTGTGCTACCTCTAGTGCGTCCTGTTGCGCCAAAGCATAGAGGAAGGGGCTGATAGGATGTCCCTGTTGCATCCCTATCTCCGACTTGAGCTTGCACGACTGGGACTCTCCCTGATAGTATAGGTCCGGGGGCTGATTGTAAAAGAGGGCCAGTGCTGGGAGCAGTCACTTGAATCCCCTTGCCTACACCGCCTCGAAGATGGCTGCTCGCTCGACCGAGTTGTATCCGTTCTTCACGTTAATACTCAGCAGCCCCCACTCTGCTTGCTGGTCCAACTGCTCCATGATGGTGTGATCCACCGTGTCCCTTCTCGCCGACACTCCCATCGCTTGCTGTAACGGTGCCAATACTCTCTCCATCTTGCTCCTCCCTGTACTGACCATCCATCTCCATAACAAGCGTGGAATCGCCTCTCCCACTGCAATCAAGCGTACCCCACCATCGGGCTTTGCTATCGCAATGAGCCTGCTCATTGCAAGAAAATCATGAGATGTGGGGTGGATTCGTCATCGACATAGAAAGGCGAGTAGCTGTGCCAACAACCTCGTTAGCCGCTCGTCTCCCACCACGACCTACTGAAGGTGGTAAAACCTTAGGCTCGATGGCCCTGACGCCGTGCCTCTGCTGCTGTCCAGTACGGCCCTTCGCAATCCATCTCCATCAGGGAACCCAGTAGGAGCCCGCCTCGCTGCCTCTTCTACCCATGCTGGTGTCGGCCTCTCCTTGGCGAGGTGCTTTGCCTATAGCTGTGCCAATACCTCTGGTCCGGGTGGTGCCAATGAGGTACTGTCCAAGGCATGGCATGCCTTTGACGTGTTCCCTCGATGAAACTTGGTTGCCGCCCTCTGTAGTCGCTGCTCCCTTGCCTCCTTCTCTCCATGATGCAGGCACCGTGGTGGTGGTGCACGACCTGCCGGCCGAGCATGCACGACGGTCTCCCTCCACAACTCCTCCCACTGTACTTGGAGGAACCGGGTCACTAGTGATCTCACCCAATCAGCGTGTAAGTACCGCCGATGCTGTGGGCGCATCCTGAGGATGAGGCTCGATATCGTTTGGAGTAATAGGGGCCCTGCAGCATCCATGGGATGGGATGTGCACCTAACCAATGGGACTGCCACCGAAGCCCGAACTGAGTCCAGTGCACCTGCTGGGACTCGCGAGTGGATAAAGGGGGGAAGTAGCTATGCCCCATACAGTCGGCCCCACTCCAGCCCCTTTGCCCACTGCTGCAATCACTCCCACCACTGGCCACCGCTCTGCCTCCCACCCGTGTCAGCCCCTGGCCATTGTTGCTGCTCACCTCTCCCTCTGGTTCCCTGGTGACTGTCTCCCCTACCTCTCTGGGCGCCCTCTGGCGCTGCATCCGACAATCTCAGTCCTACCCTATCCATGTTTGTGCCCTGCCTAGCTCCTCCCCCGGGCCATCCTGTTGCACCTGTCGCCACTCCTCTCACCCGAGGCTGGTCTCTGGTGGTCTCCCTCGCCAACTGTCCGGCCACTGCTGCACCTCCACCCCCAATCCCCGGTCCAACAACCTTGCGCTGTTCTCACCGTCCCATGTCCCTCTCTGCCATGAGACCCTCCCTCGAGTCTTGGTCTTGCCTGTGGCCCTCCGGTCCCATTACTCCCCTCTCTCCCATCCTCTCTGGTGATGTCAAGGGGAACAACTCTTGCAGAAACCAGCCTGCCTCTGTGTCTGCATCCTCTCACGCACTCCCATGAACCCTGGGTCCATGGTCATGGTCAGGCCTCTCCCATAGTCTCCTTGGGGGCTCCCTGTCTCCCAGTGGCTGTCCTCATCTGCCTGCTCCGCCACTTGGCTCCTCCCCTTTCAACCGAACTTGAGGTGAGGAGGACCCACCCTCCTCGCTCCGCTCCCTCTCACGGTGGGCTCGCTCCCACTGGGCGTGCTGTCCTCACACTTGTCGTAACCAGCGCACCTCTCGCTGTGCCACCCGTCTCTCCTGAATTCTCCGACGCTGTGCCTATCATCCCACCAACGTCAAGAACCAACCCCTGTGGCAATAGCTCCAGTGCCCACTCATCGATTGCTTACTTTTTCCAATGAACCCGCATCCACTCAAAGGGCACTTCCATGCCTGGCCCCATCGTGGAGGCGTTGTCCCACTCTCTGCACCCCGTGTTTGCACAGTGTCGTCTCCTCTCCTACCTGTAGCGCTCGTTGCCTGTGTCGGCCTCTCAACCTCCCCATGTCTAGTTCCTGGTCCAACCCTCGGAGGTGTCTCGCAAGTGCTCCGCTAGCCATCTCACCCGAGGAAGACTGTGATCCCTCCTCTCTCTCCGGTGCCTCTTCCCCTCCCTCCGCTGCGGAATCTATCCCAGATGTGCCCGGTAATACCCGGTCTGACTCGTGATTACCTGCCTATTTCTGCCTCCCATCGGTCTTCACTCCCTCTCCTGTACCCAGAGCCTCCTTGCCTTCATTGGCCCTCCTTCATCCACGCTGTCTCCTCAACCCCATCTTCATGCGCGTTCTTCTTGTCCCTGCCGGCTTGTCCATCATCATGGCCAGCTCTCCGACCCTATCTGTTGTCCATGGTACTATTGCCAATGTTGGCACTATGTCCACCCTTGGTGGGCGGACCCCCGCATCATCTTCTCTTGCCCAAATCCTCATCTTCCAGTTCTTCTGGTCGTGGCAAAATGCACATGTCTGTGTACGGGTCAGCGAGTGCAGCTTCCATGAGCTCATTGTCGTCTGTAGGAGGGCAGGGCCTCAGCCTGCAACTTTTGCCAGCCTGCAGTTGCACAAAATGGTCCAGAACAGGCAACATGCACAAACATGCATGTGGTGCAAACAGGAAAGAAATGTGCACAAGCATGGAGGGGCATTATGCAACAAGGAAACACATGCTGCTGCATGCGAAATACATGCATGTGTGCAGAAAGGAACAGAAACTGCAGAAATGATCAAATGCAAGATGCAAATCCACATTATGGTGTACCTTGCTGCTAAAATATCAAACCAGCAATGTGCAAAAACATTAATGCAGCAATGGTTAGCACCAGAGAGGAGGGACCAGCACTGGAGGCTGTTCTTATTGAGCCTTGCTGTGAGTTTACCTGGTGCAAGGCTGCGTGGAATACAAAAATAAGATGTGTTAAAAATGAGGTAGCTGGGAAAAGAAAAATGGGGACAGAAATGTGAAAATCAAAACCAAACATTGCAATGCAACACATTTCAGCAAAAAAGCGAATAACACAATAATTCTTACCGGTGCTCCACTTGTGGAAATGGTGTTGGTCTGAGATGATGTTGCTGTATTGGCTGCCTGCGCTCCGCCTCCACCTTGTCGTGATACAGCTGCAACAACTCCTTCACGCGCACGTCAAGGTCGGCCGGCATCTGGACCCCCATGTTCTTGTGCGTTGTTGGGTAGTGCTACAGGCAAAAAAGCGGATCCAACACTGTCACCAGAAGATGGCGGTCAGTGCACAGGCGAGCATAATTTTTATATTTTTTGGAGGCATTCTGGAATCCACCTTTCATTCCGACAATCATGAGCTCTTTGTTGTTCAGCTTTCCTGCCTTGCCATGCTGATTTCTCTTCCATTCCGCTGCCCTTGCCTTGACCAGCCACTTTGCCAGCTTGTCTAGCATGCTGTCATAGAAGGGCCTGATGAGAGACAATGTAGGGTACTTGCTCCCAGTGATTGTGTCCGTGTATGACTTGATGGGTTTTAGAGTGTCAATGACCAGCGCAATGAGCTCCCACTCCTCAAACATGGGGAGCAGCCCTACAATGTCCCACCCATACCCCTTCAGCCATGCTTCAAGCACATCCCTCAGCCTGAACACCGGTGCACACATGTCAAGAGTTGAGTTCCACCTGGTCTCCTTGTCCAGATGAAGAGACTCATGCCTCAGCCCAGCAGCTTTCACCTGTGAAATTAGTGACTGCTGACGTGGTGTGCTGCAAGTGGCAACGGCAGCAATTGCACGGCACGTTGACACTATCTCGGCCACCTGGGGCAGCTTGATCAGGTCTTGCACGCCCAGGTTCATCACATGGCCATGGCAGCAGATGTGGCAGGTCTTTGCGAAGGCCAGCTGCTGAGGGACGATGTACTTGTCAGTCAATGAGTTGTTAGTGCTCTTGTTATCAACAGTGAGGCAAAAGACCCAATCCTACAGCGCCCTGTCTTTGAGCGCGTTCAAAAGTGCCTGAAACAGAACCTCAGCCGTTGAATGGCTCGGAAGGAAAGGAGTAGTCCATCAGTTTGTAGTCCCCAACCCAGTAAGCCATCACTCCCAAGTAATTCATGTTGGAGTTGCTCTTCCACCCATCAGTGGTAAAATAGATGGCTGACTCCACATCCTTGAACTGCTTCTTTATCCGTGCACTGAAAGCCACAGCCGCAAGAACGATCTGCTGGCTGATGGTCATGCCTCCTGGCAGCTCTGCACTTGGGTTGCAGTGGAAGATTTTTGCCTCCAGCCAGTCCGACGTAATCGACAAGAAAGAAACATTCCTTTCAATGGCGTGCTTCCATATGCACTGCTGGAAGTAGCGCTTTTTTAATACAGTGCCAACTCCAGTCATGCCTCACGGTCTGATGCTGTTGCCTGGACCAACGGTCTTGGCAGCAGCCTCAACGGTGATGGTGACAGCATTTTCAGTGGCAGCATGCAACTGGTTCCACGCGTTTTGCTCCTTTGCCTCCTTGTACTGCTGCTTGTGACTGTTGCGCAGGTGCTACAACATGTTGGAGGTATTACCGTCTTTGCGGGAGTAGCCCTCTGGCCACTTCTTTTTATTATTATTTCACAAGAGGCGTTTCTCCTTCCTCTCCACGCCACCCTTGATCACTTTGAAATACTTCCACATGGCGGAGGAATTTTTCTTGAAATTTTCACCCTCCATTTCATCCCCGGATGACGATGAGGATTCTTCTTCCGGTGGTGGAGGTGGCGGGTCATCGTCTCCGTCCTGGGTCATGGTGCCTGGTTGACTTCGGCCAGCCTGGGATTTTCCTCCAGAACAATACAACACACGGTACAGTCATTAATGCGAACATAAACTTGCCAGAAAAAAAAAAGCATGAAAACAAACAGTAAAAGCATTTAACATGAAATGAACTGCAAAAGAGCGGTGACTGTGCATTGCAACCTCTTCCACCCAGAAACCCACAGCTTTGATACACTGTCACCAGAATGTTGACGGGGTGAGATAACAAATATGGACCAAACTTAGCAACGCACAAATCTGAACTGGACTCAACCCTTGTGATCATTCGGGTATGAACCAGGCATCCCGGGCATAGTATCGCAAGACTAAAATGAACCCAGTACTGAAAGAAAGAGCATTGCGATCCTACGGATCCGCGATACTTGGGGGACAGAGACACCCCCTCACTGCACCCCTGCCTAGGAGGGGGGGGGGGATGTTCAAACCCCCCCCCCCCTCCTCCCTCCCCCTCCCCCCTCCCCTCCACGGAGAAGTTGTTCTGATTCTGTTGTGATTCCAGCTCCATGGATTGGAATCGTGGGTACCAGCAGGAAACATGGAAGTGCGGTACAGTAATCACAATTCCAAGAACATGTGTGTACCCTTAAACAAGGTGCATCGGAGGAAAAGATCTGCCGGATGACCATGGATCCGGCATCTTGGTGGTTTTACTAAGGTTCAAGCCTTCAACTTTTGGGGAAAACACCATTACCTGTTTTCTCCTTGATCGGACCAACCTTTGGCCGGGAACACCATTATCCTTTTTTGTGATAGATGGACTCTGTTGATTGATTGATCTTTCATATTTTCAACATCATGTTGCACATTCAAGAGATCTGCAAGCCTTTTACAGTTCCATCGGCATAATCTTCTTACAATACCCCACTCCTCTCTTTTACGAGCGAGCTATCCTGGTTCGCTCTTGATAATCTTAGACACTTGCATTCATTCCACCAATGTTGATGTTTAAGGCAAGTTATCATATATTTTAGGCTGCATGATTTCCTTTGCAATTCACAATTTACTCTCATTCTTGGTCACAAAGACTGGTCAAGGATGACTTCCAGCTCAAACTCTTGCTCAACCTCAATGACCATTGAAGGGGGAGGCTTAGCACTTTGGCCGGAGAATTGATTACTTCTTCTATTATTCCTTTGCCAACTCTTGTTGCATTGCTTCTCGGTCATATTGAGATACATCTGTACTCGAATCAATCATGGACAGGATGCTCTCAAAGTACACAGTGAGAGATGTTTGAGCATTTTTCTGTTCACCACCTCAAAAGGTAGGGGTTGTTGAAACTTTTCCCCTCCGCATGCCCAAGTGCAGCACCAAGAGGCGCAGACAAGCCGCAAGAGAGAGGAAAATCCTCGCAGCTGGATCTAGCAGCTCAAACATTTCTTGGATCCTCAACTTGGAGGATTGCTCCTAAATGTTGACGAGTCGCTGAATCCGGTGGAATTTGTTTCACCAGAATCAGACAAGTAACAAGGGACATGTGAGCTTCCAAAGTTGGGATGTATGGCGGCTCTGGGAGCTGGCCGCAACTCCACTTCCGGTGAATAATTTACCGGACCGAGTAACAAATGTCCATCTGGAGATTTTGCTCCGGAAAGTCTGCCGAGGCATCCGGTGAATGATTTGCCGGATGTCAGTAGTGTAGGTTGTTATAGAGGGACTTAACCAATATCCAGGCTCTGTGTCCGAAACTCAGCAGTACGTTTTGTTAGTCGGGGACCGTCTAACTGCAGGCCTGCGGACAGGTTTCAAACCCTGTCACACCCCATCATCAAACTCAATCCAAAAGAGGGGAGGTGCGTTAAAACAGAGAAGGAAAAACCTACATTATGTGCAATGGAAGCTGAGCCTTGGGAAAGGTGCTTTGCATGTGAAGAAAGGCGCCACGGCGTGTGCGCACCATGGAGGTGTTAGGCGTTTCTGTGGTGGGCGAGACCTGCACTTTGGCAAGTGTAACTTGGGCTATGCTTGGCCAAACCGTGCACGGTTTGGTGCATTGGATGACTCATGACTATCCCTATAAATGTTTAGATTATTTTCATGTACAAGAACTAGCTCAAAATCCCGTTGTTCCCTTTAAAAAAATGATTGTCTCTAAACTCCTGCTCACATCGCAAGAGGCGACCAGAAAGCTCATGCTCAGTCTCAGATTTGCCCAGAAAAAAAGACGTGAACGACTGAGAAGATCACATCAATGTTGGAACCGCACTGTACCGATTTCCGGACAAAGGGTTATGGACCCACGGGTCTGATCCTTGCCAGCATTCACATCTTCCGTAGCGCACGAGACAACGTCGCCGTGAAATTCTGAGAACCTGTCCGAGTGGAAGCTGCGCAAATGGCGAAGAAGGAGACGCAGCCCATTCAAAAGTACACGGGCAGCCCAGGCTTTGGGCTATGGAGGTAGCAGTTTGAGCTACACCTCGCGCATAAGGGCCTGCTGGATGTCATATTGGAAAAGGAGGTGCTCGCAGAGATGACTGTTGCAGACGCGGAGAAGCAAGACTTGAAAAGAAGACCACGGGGGTGCTCATGCTCCTGCTGTCCAGGACAGCCAAGTTGTAGTGGGGCTACTTCCAAGGCTGCAAGCTGGCAGCCAAAGCTTCGTAAAAACTCCGCACCATCCACAAATCCAAGTCACTCGCAAACAAAATCTTTGTAATGAAGTGGCTTCTCATAGTGAGAATCGAGGAGGGAGATGATGTCATCTCCGCAATGCAGCAGATCAAGTCGCTCACCTCATGACGCAACGACGTGGGATGGAAGATCGACACACACCTGTAGGCGATGACCCTCCTCATGATCCTACCTGATAGTTGGGATCCCCTCATCATTGTCCTCTGAGGATGGCTGGAGGACAAGCTCACCTATGGCGCGGTCATAGAGTACATCCGCAACGAGGCACATCAATGGAGCTGTGAGGAGTCCTCGTCTTCCTCATCGGCCCTCGTCACCAAAACGCGTGGTGGTGGAAGCCGGGGCAAAGGAAGCGGCAAAAAGGTGTTGTTCTTTCATGCCCCTTGGCCACTGCTATGGCTTTGTGGACAGGTTGGGCATGCACTGCTCCCTTGGAGTATGTCCCCCAAACCTTGTTCATGCTTCAAGTCCACGTGAGACACCAAAAGTGTATTACAATGAATAGCACGTTGGACTTAGAAATAGCAGGTCCTGCTATAAAGTCTTGATGTAAGCAGAAAGGCCTTTTGACATTCCCGCACAAGTTCCTTAAACATTTCTCCATGCATGAGGAGGATGTGCCACTTGGCGGTTAGTGGATGCTCCAATTGGCGAGCTGGTGAGGTGCTGTGGAGTGGCCACCTCCAAGTTTTCCAGTACCCAAACACGTAGAATGCCAGGGCTAGGACTACATGCACCAGGCTCATTCCTCATTCTAAACACACAATCTGGCCTTAGATACTCCTCATATTGCTTTCCAACTAAGGAACGGTATAAAGAAGGCACTGGTTGGTCTAAGCCCCTAGGAATTAGTCTCTGACTAGCACCTCGCACGAAAGTGACCAAGTGTTAAGTGGACGCAGTTGCCAGCAAGTGATTTCCTAAGAACTGCTCAGTGTGGTATCATGATCTTGAGGGTGATATCTTCTCCTAGCTGAAATGCTAGGAGCAGACGACAGGTGCCATTGTGTCGGCCCTGTTTTCTAGTCTGTTTGCCTCAGGCCAGTTGACAAAGGGTTATAGGCCTACACTCACTAGTTGTAAGGCACAATTCGCTCAACTTTGGTACGCTCGCTCAAGGTGCGCACATCAGCTCCATCAGCTTCATCAGCTCCAACGGCTGGGTTTGCACTTAGCCAACAAGGACCAAGGATAAGCTCTCCCCTTGGAGGCACGACCCTTGGGTCCCAACCACAAACCGCTCTGCCCTTGCAGGCAAGATCCTCGGTGGGCTAGTGTGATCTGTCTTCTCTATTTGCAGGTAAACATTGGCTGAAGGGGTAAACAACGGAATAGTACCTTGAAACCAGAAGCAGACATCATCTAACATCATCCTACATTGGCCTCAATGGAGCAGAGACACAGGAAGCAGAAAAGGGCAGATATACTGGCTGGCCCATCAGGAGCAGTGGGGGTTGCAGTAGGACAGTCCTCAAACTCAACAGGGGCTGCCGCCGAGAAGTCCTCAGACTCAACACTGGCTACCACAGGGCAGATCACCGGAGCAATCGTGAGTTTTACCACAGTGTCGCAAGGTCTCGGACCTTTGGGAGAAATCCCCATTTTTTTAGGGGAATGACTTCTTGCTTTGGAGATGGCAATTTGAACTGGCAATGAAAGTGCGCAGCTTCATCAAGCTTCTTAAGGGAGAAGAGCAGGTTCCCAGGGAGGCTACACCCAAGCACGAGGCATGGATGGAAATAAATGATGTTTTCATGTCATTCCTCAGCAATACGGTAGCCAAGAAGTATGTACCAATCATTGCCACGTACACGCTAGCTTCCGATGCTTACAACAAGCTCAGGCGCGTACAGATTGTTCATCTTACAAAAGCTTATCAGCATGTGGTGAATGAGGGGGAGTCAATCCCCAACTTCCTACAATATTTTGAAGGACTTCTTAGTGAGGCTTGCCAGATGAACTGGGACCTTGACAAAAACATGCAAGCCATGATCCTCCTCATGGCGCTACAAGAGAGCTGGAGCCCAATGATGTCCGTCATGGTTGGTTGGAAGGAGGACAACCTCATGTACACAGCAGTTTCCGAGCACGTGAAAAACAAGGCCATGCACCGCAGCGGAAGTGAGGCTAACTTCTCAGCCTATGCTGCACGCTATGGTGGCGGCAAGGCTCCCAAGCAACTGGGCAACTGCCGCAACTGCGGTGAACCTCGGCACTGGGAATGAGAATGCAGGTCGCCAAAGGAGGAAGATGGCGGAAGTGGTGAGAACAAAGCCAAAAAAAGGGTGAAAAAGAAACCACCAACATGATGGTCAAAAGCACACCTCCAACAAAGGGAGTGGCAGTGCTTAGGCCGGGAGCCTTTGGGCTCGACTCCGGCAGTGATCACCACTCTAGCAACAACAAGGCTAGATTCATCTCAATTGGCCCCACTGATCGGCGGCCCACATGTGCAAACAACAGCATTGTGAACACAAACTGTGTTCGAGACAAGCTGGTGAGCATCAATCTTCATGGTGCACAGAAGGATCTACAGCTGTGTGACGTGGTCTACATGAGATCCTTTGAAGCAAACCTCCTATCTGTGTCAAAATCATGGACAAAAACATGACGGTGGTGTTCACGCAGAAGAAGGCGGTCATCGCCAGGAACGAGGACAGTAAGATCCTCTACGTCAACAAAGATCGCATAGCACAGGTCCCACGGGTTCACGGGCTCTACTTATTGCAGACAACCACAATAGAAACCTCAGAGGATGATGGTCATGCAGGTGTAGCGGAGGCAGTGGTCTTGGCACCAACACAAGAGAGCACACCAACGGAAACTCAAAGGACAAAGACGCTGAACTCTGGCATAGACGCTTTGGGCACATTGCAGACAGTACGCTCCAAGTCATCCAGCAATAGCAGCTGGTCTGTGGCATGGAGGGATGCAAGAAGGATGCAGCTGGGTATGACCGCTTGTGTGAACCTTGCCTCCAAGGCAAGACCAAGAGAAAGAACTTTGAGTGCAACGGTCGCCGTGTAGAAGTAGCCCTTGACCAGATTCACATTGATGTGTGTGGACCCTTTCGCACGCCGTCAAACGGTGGTAGAAAGTACTTCCTTATCTTCATCGACGACCACGACCATAAGGTGTTGATCTACTTCCTCAAAACCAAGGGAGAAGTCAGAAAGAATTTGCAGGAGTTTGTGGCCATGGTAGAGTGGCAGGCTGGAAAGAAGGTAAAGGAAATGCAAAGCAACAACGGCTGAGATTATGAAGCATGCAAGGACTGGCTGCGGCAACACGGGATCAACCACCAACCTACAACGCCCTACACAATGCAAAGGAATGGCGTGGCCGAGCGGATGAATCAGACCATCCTAGGCTTGGTGCACAGCGTACTCTTTGATGCAAAACTTTCACTTCTCTTCTTGGTAGAAGCAGCAATAGCAGCATGCTACATTTTCAACCTCATTCTTACGACTGCTCTGGGCAGGCGCCAAAAGAAAAAGGGCTTTACACAGATGACACCACAAGAGGTGTGGTAAAGGAAGAAGCCAGACGCATCACACCTCAAAGTCTTTGGCTGCACCACATGGGAAAAGTTCCGAGCAGACGAGGGCGGCAGCAAGCTGGATGCAAGAGTGCAAAAGTGCGTGATGGTGGACTATGAGACAGCCCACATGACCTACCGCCTATGGGACCTGGCAGCAAGAAGGCACATCACCAGCTGGGACGCGACATTTGATGAGAGAAAACCAGGCAAGGAAGAGATGCTTGATTCCACGCAAGCTCCAAGACAGGGGGAGTGGTTGGTGTTGCTGGAGTCAAGAGATCAAGCTCCTAAAAACTGACAAGTGGTTCCAATGCAAAAGACTATGGAGAAGAGTGGTGGTGCAGGGAGAGCGGTTGTGTAGGCTGATGCGGCGGCGGGCTCCGACACAAATTTGGAGATGTTCCAGGCCTCCAAGACCAGCTTGAAGGCCAGTGGCTCTTCACAAGAGGAAAACTAAACTTTAGGGCAGCCAGCACCACAAGAGCAACAGCAAAGTAAAGATGAGGCAGCAGCAATGCAGTGCCGCAACAAACACCAAAGTACGACGCTGAAACCGGAAAGCTGGACTGGACTAAGCTAGTCCTGTCTGGCTCAAGGGGAACCGCCCACTGTGGCTGAGGCGTTGGCAAGGCTCGATGTAGCCAAATGGAAGGGGGCAGTGGAAAGCAGGCTCGCATCCATCGAAGAAAATGGCACATGGGTACTGGTGGACAGATCCACTAACACTCACGTGGTAGGCTCAAAGTAGGTACTCAAACTGAAGCGAACGCAGGACGGGAGCATCGACAAGTACAAGGCGAAGTCGTGGCCAAAGGATTCTCTCAGTGTGCAGGGTCTGAGTACGATGAGACCTTCGTACCAGTCGTCTCGTTTGCCTCAATTAGGTCCCTGCTGGCCGTCGCTACCACCAAAGTCCTTGAGATCCACCAGATGGACATCAAAACAGCTTTCCTTCATGGGAAGTTGGACAAAAGCTGCTTGTAGAAGTGCCAGAGGGGCTGGATGCACCCACAAGAAAGGTGAGTCCGTTGATGAAGGCGTTGTATGGGCTGAAACAGGCCCCACAGATCTTGTACAAAGAGATGGACAGCTTCATGGCTGAGATCTCCTTTGCACACTGCAAGAATGACCCCAGCATCTATGTGCGGGAGGACAAACGTGGCTTGCTACTCGTCTTGTTGTACTTGGACGATCTAATCATGTGTTCTTCCTTGTAGGAGGCATTTACAAACCTCAAGAAAAGTCTAAGCAGCAGGTTCAAGATGAAGGACATGGGTCCTCTTGCGTACTACCTCGAGATCCCTGTCCACCGCAATCGCAAAGCAGGCACCATTGAGCTCAACCAGACCAGGTACATCATGGACATCTTGAAGCGCTACAACATGGATCAATGCAGACCCATCAGCACCCCCATGGCCCCCTACTGCAAGCTCTCCTCCTCCATGTCACCAAGAAATGAGGCAGACGGGCGGGAGATGCAAAACATCCTATACCATTCCGCTGTTGGGATTCACATGTATGCGATGGTGGGGACGCGACCTGACATTGCTCACGAGGTATGTCAGGTGAGCAGATTTGTGGCTAATCCTAGACCAGAACACTGGCAAGCTGTGAAGCAGATCTTCCGCTACCTCAAAAAGACCCGGCAAGTGGGAATTTGGTTTGGAGGTCTGGAAGGATCAGACGCGCTTTGACTGACGTGCTACAGTGACGCTGACTGGGGAGGGCGGATTGACGACAGGAAGTCCACCTCATGCTTTATGTGCCTTCTCAATGCTGGTGCGGTTCCATGGGCAAGTAGGAAGCAGGACTATGTCTTGATTTCTACTGTTGAGGCCGAGTACATCGCACTCTCAGAAGTGTGCAAGGAAACACAGTGGCTTCGCAGTTAGCTCGATGAGATCAAGGCACCATAAGAGGAGGTAACACTCATCCGCATTGACAACCAGAGCGCCATCGCTATGGCAAAGGATGACATGATCTCCTAGCGTACAAAGCACATTGACATTTGGTACCACTACTCACGTGACCTTGTCGTCAAAGGTGTCCTGGAACTCGAGCACGTTGCAACCAAGAAAATACTTGTGAACTCCTTGACATAGGCACTGGAAAGCAACTTGTATGTTGCTGGCGCTCAAGGAATCGGCATGGTGGATGCAGGAGATGATAACTAAACACCAAAACATCTGAGGTGCACAAACACAATACAGAGCTATGGGTTCATGCGAAAGATGATTACTAGAGCAGGTGGCCAGAGGTGCAAGGGAGAGATTGCTGTTCTTTAATGCCCCTTGGCCACTGCTATGGCTTAGTAGACAAGTTGGGCATGCACTGCTCCCTTGGAGTAAGTCCCCCAAAACCTTGATCATGATGTAAGTCCAAGCGAGACACCATAAGTGTAGCGCAATGAATAGCACGTTGAACTTGGGAACAACTGGTCCTGCGATCATGTCTTGACATGAGTAGAAAGATTTTCTTACCTTCCTACAAAGGGGAAGTTTCCCAGACATTTCTCCATGCATGAGGATGTGCCACTTGGCAATCAGTGGATACACCAATTGCCAAGCTGGTGAGGAGATGTGGAGTGGCCACCTCCAAAAGTGCCACTACCCAAACACCTAACATGTCAGGGCTAGGACTAAATGTACCAGGCTCATTCCTCATTCTAAACACACAATCTGGCCTTAGATGCTCCTCACATAGCTGTCCAACCAAGGAACAATACCAAAAAGGCACCGGTTGGTCGAAGCCCTAGGAGTCTCTGAGTAGCAACTCGTGCAAAAGTGACCAAGTGTTACGTGGACACAGTTTCCAGCACGTGATTGCCTAGGAACTGCTCTATATGAAACTGTGATCCTAAGGGTGATATCTTCTCCTCGCTGAAAGGCTAGGAGTGGATGGCATGTGCCATTGTGTCGGCCCTGTTTATTAGTCTGTTTGCCTCAGGCTGGTTAACAAAAGGGTGGCGGCAAGAAGGGCGCCAAGAAAGGTGTGTGCCGCAACTGCAGCAAGAAGGGCCATTGGGCCCATGAGTGCCCAGAGGAGGTGAAGGCCAGCGACAAAAATGTTAACAGCAGGTTGCTCTTCAACGACAACAAGAACCACTTCCGCAGGAAGGCCAATAGACGGTGCCTTAATTCCAGGGCCAGGGAGCACACCCAGGTCAAGAAGGTTGGGTTCGTCATCGACGAGAAGTCCTCCAAGTCAATGGTGGCCGCGAACGACAAAGTTGAGCCGGTGGTCGTCCAAGACAATGTGGAGGTTGAAGTCGTGGTGGGTGGTAAGAAGGAGCTGTGCACAATCCGTGATGATCATCACGTCCCCGGCCTGCATGACATCTTGAGTGGCAGCCACTTTACGGATAATAGGTGCTCTTCCACAGGAAACGTGCAATGGTGCGTAACAATGGTGGCGATGAGGTCGTGCTGGGGGCAAAGCGCAAGGGCGGTCTCCAGATCATGGAGACCAAGGTGATACCAGCAGCATCAGACGTAGCACACTCACAAGAGTGCATCGCCAACATGGCCAAGGGAGGAAGCCTTGATCTTGAGCTCTTGCACCAATGGTTGGGGCATACAGCACCCAAAACCGTTAAGGAGATTGCAAAGCGTGACATAGTGCGTGGCCTTGTCATTGGCGGTGCAGCAGATGCGGCAGTAAATGTAGCAGCACACAAAAAGTGTGAGCCTTACATTTTGGGCAAGGCGCAATGGAAGTCGTTCAACAAGAACGCTGCTCTCGCAAAGGAACTACTGAAGGTCGTCCACACCAACGTGTGTGGACCATTCAAAACACTGTCAAACAGCAGCTTGAGATACTTCATCGCCTTTATTGATGACGGTAGCAGGAAGGTAAAGGCATACCTAAAGGTGTTTGGGTGCAAGGCACACGCGATGGTATAGGCGGCGTAGCGATGCAATAGCAAGCTAGAACCGTGGGCAAAGCCGTGCTTGTTCTTCGGCTACAAGACAGCCCACAAAGCGTATCGGCTCTGGGATCCCCACATGCAAGAGATCATCCACAATCGTGACATTGATTTTGTCGAGCAACAGAGCTTCAGCAGCAGTAACAATGACATGAGCGTCGGGAATACTCCAAAACAGTGAGAGTGGTTCCAGCTCCTTGCCTACAAGACGGAGCCAGAGGACGCGGAGGTCGAGGATGTGGCGCCAGAGTGTGGCTATGCAGCAGGTGCAGTATTCAACAAAGAGGACACTGACGACAATCTAGCCGCACTAGGGGTATCGAAGCGCGCACTCCTGGCGGTTTTTTTGCCGCCCGTCCGGTCGATGTTTTGCCAGAGCGGGAGAGAACTTCAAGGAGCCATCCGGTCAATGTTTCACTGGAGCAAGCTAAGTTGGAAGGATCGCAGCAGAGCGACGAGGCGCCACCAAAACTGCCGCGCCGTAGCGGGAGGCAGTAGAGAGCGGGGAAACGCTTCGACGCAGGCACCCATCCGGTTGATGGATCGGTATGATGCGATGCATGTTGGCTACATCAACAGAGCCGACGGCCATGCATGAGGCACTTGCGCAGGCCGAGGAGAAGCAATGGAACACCATCATCAAGTCAGAGTTGGTGTCCATTGCTGCAAACGACACATGGGAGCTGGTTGACAGGCACAAAGACGCCAAGGTCATCGGCTCCAACTCGGTCTTCAAGACCAAGTTCACAAAATTTGTGGTGGAAAAGTAAAAAGTACGAACAGCATAAGGGCAAGCACTACGATGAGATGTTTGCCCCCATTGCCAAGTTCACAAGCATCCGGACGATCCTTGCGGTGGCAGCCGCGAAGGATACGGAGCTCCACCAGATGCACATAAAGGTAGCCTTCGTAAACAACATCAACGACAAAGAAATCTACATGAAGGTGCGGGAGAGTGTGGAGGTGCCAGAGGCTGACGTGTGCATGCTGTGAAAGTCCTTGTATTGGCTAAAACAATCTCCCTGATGCTGGTACTAGTAAATGGAGAGGTTCATGACACAAGTCGGCTTCAAGCGGTGTGAAGCAAGTCACAGCGTGTACGTGCGCCGCACCAAGAAGCTCCATCAAATCATTCCACTCTACGTGGACGATCCAATCTTGTGCTCCTCAGACCTGCCGTGTCTACAGCAGCTAAATGAGTAGCTGAGAAATACGTTCCAGATGTCAAAAATGGGGGAGCTGGAGTTCTACCTCTCGATGAGCAATACGCAAAACCTAATAGTGCTCACGCTTGGACTGGTGCAGACCAAACACGTGGCCGAGGTGATGAAGCGGTACAGCATGGAGGACTATAAACCATTCTACGGTCCTCTCTCCACAAACTGTGAACTGAGTGCGACAATGGAGTCGCAAACAAAAGAAGAGCGGGAGGATATGGCTGGGGTGCCCTACCTATTGGCGGTGTGCAGCCTCATGTACGCCATGGTGGCGACTCGACCGGACGTGGCCTACGCTGTGGACCAAGTGAGCAGGTACATGGCTGATACAGGACCACTACACTTGCAAGCGGTCAAGCGCGTCCTCCGCTACCTGTAGGAGATGCGCCATGCAAGCTTGAGGTTCGACGGCAAGGGACGGGCAAACCCCTTGCGTCTGATCTGCTACATGGATGCAGACTACGCTTGCGATGTGGTCAAGCGGAAATCCACATCCGGCTACGTTTTCTTCTTTGCTGGTGCAGCGGTCTTGTGCTGCAGTAGGAGAAAATTCTACATCGCCACCTCCATTGTGGAACTATAGTACATCGCGCTGGCCAAGGCGGTCAAGGAGGCAGTGTGGCTCCACAGGTTGCTAGGGGACCTAGGCGTGCCGCAGCAAGAGCCTACGGTGGTGCAAGAGGACAACACCAGCTCCATCTCGTTGACCAACAACCTGACGCAACATAAGAGGACAAAGCAATTCGACATGCGTTATCACAACGCAGGGGACATGGTCAAAGAAGGGTAGGTGGTGCTGGAGCATTGTAGCACATACACCCTGCTTGCGGATTGCTTGACCAGAGCGCAACCGGCAGACCGGCACGCGATGAGTGTGGCCGGGCTTAAGATGACCACCTATGATGGGCTGGAGGTCGCAGAAAAAGATGAGTGAGAGCAAGCTGGAGCAGCGGGCATGGCAGGTGCAAGGAGGAGAATGTTGAAGAATTGCCCCTCTGCATGTCCAAGTGCGGCGCCACGAGGCGCCGATAGCCGCCAGAGAGAGGAAAATCCTCACAGCTGGATATAGTGGCTCACAATTGCTTGGATATTCAATTAGAGGATAGATCCTAAAATCTGAAGAGTTGCTGAATCTGGTGGAAGTTGTTTCACCAGAATTGGACAAACAACGAGGGAGATATGAGCTTCCGAAATTGGGATGAACGCGGCGGCTCTGGGAGCCGGCCGCGACTCAACTTCCAGTAAAAAATCAACCGGACCGAGTAACAAATGTCCATCTGGAGATTTTGCCCCGGAAAGGCTGCCAAGGTGTCTGGTGAATGATTCGGCAGATATAAGGAGTGCAGTTTGGTAGTGAGGGACTTTGCCAAAATGCAGAAGTACATTTTGTTATTCAGGGACTTCGTCAAAATTCTTACTACAGGCCCGCGGACAAGTTTCAAACCCTGTCACACCCCATCATCAAACTCAACTCAGAAGAGGAGCTGCATCAAAACAGTGCAGGGGACACCTACATCACGTGTAATGGGATCTGTGCCTTGGGAAAGGCACTTCGCACGTGAAGAAAGGCCCGACGGCGTGTGTGCACCATCCAGGCATTAGGTGTTTTTGTGGTGGGTGATACCTGCTCTTCAACAAGCGTAACTTGGGCTATGCTTGGCCAGACTGCGCGCATTTTGATGCGTTGGAGAGCTCATGACTAGTCCTATAAATGTTTAGATCATTTCCATGTACAAAAACTAACAAAAGTTATCGCTATTCCCTTTGAAACATAATTGTCTCTAAGTTCCTGCTCACATAGGGTGAGGCCACCAGAAAGCTCACGCTCAGTCTTGGATTCGCCCAGAAAGAAAGACATGAACCACTAGAAAAGATCACATCAACTTCGGGATGTTGGTGTGGATTTCTTGACAGGGGTGAACGTGGCGGAGTTCTACGCAAACTTTTTTATAGGAAACCGCTCGTCTTACTACTTCTCATCCGGATCACCCCCCATGCGGAGGAGCCAGTACGACGCCTGGCTATTCCGCTCCATTGGACCATCAATTTGCAGTGGAAGCACGTTGAATGTTAAAGCTTGCTTCCTCAGTGCATGAGTTCCTGCCAAACTTCTAGTGAGGTGCGGGTCAGGGTTACCCAGTTCGGACTGTCGCACATCATGGAGGTGCACCGCGTATATCAGAAACAATAGATCCATACCTTTTTTCATTCACTACATCATGAGTTGTAATGGAAGACGCATCTTGCTGAGAAAAGTGACCAATGCCAACACCGTGTTGTCACCTGGTGCCGTCCACAGCAAGCTGATGATGATGTGGTTGGATTTTTTTTCCATATATAATTGGAAGTGGGAAAGAATTGGAGGATACCTGGCTTTTTTATCCTCAGTTCCTTTTGGCATTAGCACACATGAAAATTCCCACAGACCGCATCTACTGTTGGCACAAGTGGGTGTATGAACACCCTCAAGGATGCCTAGCTCTCACTTATGCACGCTACCAATGCTTGAGCCAGCCAATAGATACAAATAATGAAGAGTGTGGAGCACAAGGATCACGGATATGAGTGGACAGAACACGTCGCATTCAGGAGAAATGAGTCAGAACACGTTCTCAACATAGTGATGCTACATCAGACCATTATAGCCTGTGATCTAAGCTTTCCAACGCATCCAAGAACACCCAAATCGGAGCAGTAGTGCCCCTGCTACGGCCGTCGAAGCAACCCTTGGTGGAGCTGTCCACCGTGCCTTGCACGCAACATAACGGCAGGGGCTCTTACGATGACCCGTTGGAGCGCCTTTCCTTGCCCAAGTTAAGGTTAAGACAACCCTGGTAAAGGAAGTCCTTCTGGTTACTTCATTCATGCCCCTGGTGCATTAGGAGCTCCTTGGAGATGAACTCGGATCACTAGCGGTGGATTATCCCGCCACCCACGGAGGGTATCAGATTCCACCAGCCTGTTGAATGGTATGCACCTTGCCACTAGCTAGCTGGCTGGTTGCACAGAAATATAAGGCATACATTTCTCTATGGATTACGTCTCCTTGGTTTTTTTTTAGATAGGCCAGGAATGCACTGCCCATAATGGGTATGTCCCCTGGAGATCATCATACGAAACACAACATTGTGGCATAGTTGCGACTGGCGCCGGAGCTCATGGGTCTCGGTCTCAAGCTCCGTGACGGCTGCATTTTTTTCTTTGTCGCCCAGAATGGGACAGGAAGCTTTTAGGAAGCTTACTATGTCAATGCGCTGGATAGCAACGGTCTAGAAAACGGGTCCCGACATGGGAGGCCGCCAACCGGCGGCCGGTATTGCAACCAAGATAACATATCACCCTCAAACGAGGGATCCACACTTTAGGTTCCTTTGGTTTGCAACCTCACGAAGTCCGCATGTTGGTCTTTAGTGTCTACCTTTGGTTGGACACTCAGTGAGGAGTCTCAAAGGCAAGAACTATAAATGGATGCATGCAAGGTACAGGCTTTTATACTTGCAGAGCTTTGCTAAAGCTTCTGCTTGTAGTGGCTCCACTGGAGCCAACCTCAACCTACATTCCTACTTGGCTCGTCCTTAGACCGCCAAGTGTCATCCGCAAGGCAGGCTCTAGTAAGCTTCCTAGAAGCTTCCTGTCCCAGTTTTGGCCACAAAGAAAATTGCGGCCTTCGCGGGGTTTGAACCCGCAACCCCTGGTTTGAGACTCCAGTGCCTAATCAACCAAGCCAAAAAGGTATGGTTCCTATGATGAGCCACGGGGCACATACCCATTATGGGCAATGCATTCCAGGCCCATCTCAGAACAGACCAAGGGGACATACTCCATAGAGTAGTGCATGCCTTGTCTGTATGTGTAGCTAGCCAGCTAGGTAGTGGACAAGGAGCATACTATTTCAACAAATCTCTCCCTTGCACCTCTGTCCATCTGTCCCTTGCTCGGCTCCATCAATGCCTTGGAGCTTACCCTTCCTCTGCCGCACTCCTCATGCCGAATCCACGAATTCCTGCATAATGCAAGTCGCTCTCCAGCGGCTTGGTTATGCAGTCAGCAAGCATGCTCTTGCACGTACATGCTCGGGTCATTCTGGCAATGCGCGAAGGAGAGGCCGGTCATGAAACCGTCCATCCCTTTGTACCACATCCTTGGGGCCTGTTTCAGCCCGTAGAGCGCTTTCACCAACTTGCACACCTTGCCCTTGGGAGCTTCGACTCCTTCGGGCACCTCCATCAGCACTTCCTTGTCAAGCTTCCCATAAAGGAAAGCTGTCCTGACGTCCATCTGGTGTATCTCCAAGTTCTTTGCGGCAGCAATGCTAAGGAGAGAGCGGATGGAGGCAAAGGTCACCACGGGCGTGAACGTCTCATCGTACTCGGAGCCTGGGCGTTGAGAGAACCCGTTAGCCACTACGCTTGCCTTGAACTTGTCGATGTTGCCATCTTGCTTCTTATTCACTCGGAGGACCCACTTGGATCCCACCACGTGGGCCTTGTCGGGTCTATCCACCAGCACCCACGTGCCGTTCTCGGCAATGGATGCGAGCTCGCTATCCATTGCCTCCTTCCACTTGGCCGCATCTGGGCCATTCATGGCNGTCCAGCAGCTCTCCCTTTCCAAGGGTGCGTTCGTTGAACATGACGTCGCGGCTCCTCACGAGCTTGCCTGCTACCTGGTCCCAAAGCCGATAGGCTTTGTGTGACGTGTCGTACCCAACCATGATGCACTTCTTGGAGCGTGCATCGAGCTTGCCTCCACCTTCTCCCGACTGGATCTTCACCCATGCAGTTGACCCGAACACCTTCATATGAGATGCGTTGGGTGTCTTTCCCGACCATGCTTCCTGCGGGGTCTTCAGCTGCTTGTCCTGCTCCTTTCCACGCTTGCGCAAGGCGGTCGCTAGTGTGAGGTTCAAGAGGTAGCAAGCCGTTGTTGCTACTTCTGCCCAAAAGCGAGGTGGGAGCTTGGCGTCGAAGAGCATGCTTCGCACCATGCCGAGTAGGGTCTGGTTCATCCTCTCGGCAACGCCGTTGCTTTGAGGGTTGTAAGGGGTGGTTTGCTCGTGGCGGATGCCATGATGCTTGAGCCAAGGCTTGCATGCCTCGTACTCACCCCCATTGTCACTTCGGAGCGCCTTCACATTCTTGGACGTTTGCCGCTCCACCATGGCGACGAACTCGAGGAGCTTCTCCTTGACCTCTCCCTTTGTTTTGAGGAAGTAGATCCACAACTTGCAGCTGTGTCCGTCAATGAAGGTTAGGAAGAACTTGCTTCCTCCCTTAGACGGTGTGCGAAAGGGTCCACACACGTCACTATGTATCAGTTCCAAGACGTGCTCTGCTCGTTGACCTCCTCTCCCAAACGGCTTCTTCTTTGCCTTCGCTTGGAGGCATGGTTCACACAATGTACACCCTTCGCCATGCTTCATAGTACACCCTTCTATTCCGCAGACTACCTCTTGCTCTTACATCTTTTGCAGCGTGCTGTTGGCCACGTGGCTAAATTGCTAGTGCCACAGCTCAGCATCTGTGTCCTTGGTTGATGTGGCGGCCGCAGCGGTCGCCAGTGGTGCATCCTTCGGCTCCGTTGCCACTCTCTTGGTGGCACATGTGAGTCCCTCATCCGACGCCTTGGTGACTTTGGTTTGAAGCACGTAGAGGCCATCCAATCTTGGAACTTGAAGTATGAGGTCATCTTTGGTGTACAAAATCTGGATATCCTCGTTTTCTAGGGCCACCGCTTCCTTGTTGGTGAACACCACTGTCATGTTGTTGTCGGTGATTTGTGAGACGGACAGCAAGTTGGCTGCGAAGGAGGGCATGTACACCACCTTTTGAAGGTTGACTGCCTTCTCCGCACCATTCACGTTGAACGTGATCACCTTATCCCCTTCGCCCATGGCTTCGACGACGCCACCGTTTGCACACTTGATGCGCATGATAGATTCGGCCATGGAGACAAATCCACCCTTCTCTCTTGACGAGTGGTGGTTGGTGCCCGAGTCAAGGGCGAATGCCCCGGGCCTATGGATCGCTGCGCCCTTCATGGGCAGCCCCCTAGCCTTCATGTTGGTGAGCTCCTTCTTCTCCTTTCTACCTTTGTTCCCGCCTTCTCTCTTGGGACTACGACAGTCCCTAGCCCAGTGCCCAGCCTTGCCACACTTGTGACAGTTGCCGGGCTTCTTGGAACTCTTCCCGCCACCATTGCCTTTCCCTCCACCGCCACCACTTCCGCTGTTGCCTTGACTGGAGCGAGAGCTTGCACTTTGTCCACCAAAGCGAGAGGCATAGGCTAAGATGTTTGCCTCAGCGCCACTGCGTCGCATGGTCTCGTTGCGGACGTGTTCGGCACAGCCTCGTACGTCAGGTCTGCCTCCTTCCAACCGCCAAATACGGTGATCAAGGACCCCCAGCTTTCCGGCAGTGCCATTAGAAGGATCATGGCACGCATGTTGGAGTCGAGATTCCATTCCATTTGCTGGACCTCTTGCAGCACGTTGTCGAAGGACTGCAAAAATGCGGGTATCGATTCTCCTTCGCTCACCCTCATTAACATCAACCGTTGGAAGATGAAGAGTCAGTTTGCTAGGGCATTCGATTGATGCACGCGTGCGAGTTTTGCGTAGGCCTCGGCAGCCAACGTGCATCCTGTGATGTGGGAGTGTTGAGTCTCGTTGATGGACGTCACAAGAATGGCAAGAACCATGTTGTTCTTCATCGTCCATGCTGCAAGGTGAGCCGCATGCGTTGTCACGGTCACATCGGCTGGTGTTATCTCGGTCCCTTTTAGGATGTCGAGGTAGCCACGCACATTCATGACAATCTCAAACTGCCATTTCCACAAGGGAAAACCTGTCCCCGTGAATTTGGACATACCCGCGTCAAGGCGGGCTTGGCTGGGATCCGCCATTTCTTCCGGTTGCTCGTCTTTTCTGCTTCGCTACTACTCTGCTTCGTTGAGGCCGATGAGGCTGATGAGGGTGCTGACTGCGACCGTTGTCAAAGGTGCAGTTGGTTCCGTTGCATACCCCTCCCGCCGATGATCGCCTAAGGCGATGGTGCCATCGTGAGAGAAGGGACTCGGGGTCGTACCACCTTCTAAAAAGGGGTAGAGCTTAATCTCGTTGGGGCTCGAGGGTCTTGTCCAACATGGACAGAGCGATTCCTCGTCCCCTAGTCCGCCACGTGCGCGCACCCTACCTGAAGAAGCCGATGGAGCCGATGGAGCAGATGGAGCCGTCCGATGGTCGTGTCCTTGTTGTACCTGTGCGCCCTGCAAGACCACGCGCTAGTCGGCCTTGGAAGCGTGCCTTAGAACCA
Source organism: Penium margaritaceum (assembly GCA_023375785.1). Taxonomy (NCBI): domain Eukaryota; kingdom Viridiplantae; phylum Streptophyta; class Zygnematophyceae; order Desmidiales; family Peniaceae; genus Penium; species Penium margaritaceum. Next base: position 142,939 of record SZWC01006233.1, read on the forward strand.
GAAGTGTGGGCCCATAACCCTTTGTCAATGCGCCGGATAGCAACGGTCTAGAAAACGGGTCCCGACATGGGAGGCCGCCAACCGCTCTTGGTATTGCAACCAAGAGAACATATCACCCTCGAACGAGGGATCCACACTTTAGGTTCGTTTGTTTTGCAACCTCACGAAGTCCGCATGTTGGTCTTTAGTGTCTACCTTTGGTTGGACACTCTGTGAAGAGTCTCAAAGGCAAGAACTGTAAATGGATGCATGCAAGGTACAGGCTTTAATACTTGCAGAGCTTTGCTAAAGCTTCTGCTTGTAGTGGCTCCACTGGAGCCAACCTCAACCTACAGTCCTACTTGGCGCGTCCTTAGACCGCCAAGTGTCATCCTCAAGGCAGGCTCTAGTAAGCT
>SZWC01006234.1:25073-48887 GCA_023375785.1 Penium margaritaceum
CAGCCCGCCGGCCGTCCGTACCATCGCGATCCTCAATTGCCAGGGCCTCGATCGGCGGGCGAGTGAGTAGGCAGGTGGGCTGCGAGAGGCGGAGGGGGTGCGGGGTTGGAGGGGGGGGGGGTTGACGAAGTGCCGACCGACGGACGTCGGCTGGCAATCTCTTTCCCCCCCCCTCCCCTCGCGGTCCTCCATCTCAACGGCCATGATGGAGGGCCGCATTTTACCAAGCATGCCTGCTTTCACCATGCTTAAACAACGACTTGCGTCGCTGTTTGAGCATGGTGAAAACAAGGGGGCGGATAGGGCTTGTTTTTGCCGGACAGGGGCGAATGGGGCTATTGTTCCGACGAAGGATTGTATGAGGCTTATTGTTCCGACGGAGGGGCGAATGAGGCTTATTGTTGTGACGTAGAGGTACATGTGAGAATAATCCTGGAAACTTCATAGCTCAACTGTTCACTAGCCTGACACCACTGATCTGGCTAGCTGACTCACAAGTCATGCAAGGAAGAGTGAGAGCAAGATTGGAACACGTCATGTGAACCAAGGCTTAGCTTAAGCATGATTCAGAGTAAGTGACAAAATGGAAAGGTCAGGTCATAAGTGCCGTCTCCTAGCGGCGGTGCGCCGACCGGTCTCATCTTCCTGCTGCAGACGAACCAGCCGAAAACCACGTTTTGGGGTATATCTCCTTGCTCAGACATCCGAATCAAGAACCGTCAGAACCAAACGGAGCAGGGTGCAAAATCCTACGCAACGAATGCTCACACACCATGATTCAGCCACGGACAAGCGTCTGATAAATGGAAAACCTGCAATCGGCCAATCGGCCTCACTACCGAAAAGCCTGGAACGGTCGAGCCTGAGCCCCAGCTCCTCACGAGTGTCACTGGTGGATAGTCATGGAGTCTTGGGCACTCCCAAGGCCACGTCAGCTTCCCCACTGGTCTGAGGTGGCTGTCTTGTCAGGGATCTGCACGAGCATGGGCATGAGCTGCGGGGTCATCACAAGCTGTGGAAAACATCACTCCCCCATGACCGGATGGCGAACAAGCCCATGAACGTACAGGCACTGACAAACACAAGCAACAGCTGGCATGAGGAGGTTAGTCAGCAGCGAGTGCAAGGCAAAGTCCCACAGAACGTGAAGCCGCAAGAAACCTCGTACGGCCGATGGCCTTTGTCAGGAAGTCAGCACGCTGCACATCCGTACATGCCCAGATGACCTTGATCTCGTGTCTTTGGACAAGTGTACGCACGTAGTGATGCTCAATGCCAATGTGCTTTGTGCGAGCATGAAACACACCAGTGTTTTTGGCAATGGCGATCGCGCTCTGGTTGTCGCAACGTAGCACAACAGGTGGTAGGGACTGTCGCAACTCACGCAACAGATGCACCAGCCACACGCTCTTGGTAGCACCAGCACCGAGTGCCATGTACTCAGCCTCATCTGTGCTGCAAGCAATGCAGCCCTGCTTATCACTCCGCCAAGACATAGCCATGCAGCCGATCAAGAAGATGTAGCCTGTCCGGCTCTTACCGTCAGGACTCCAAGCCCAGTCACTATCGGTGTAACCGTCAAGCACCACAGAGGGATGACTGCGGTAGTACAAACCGATGCGTGCGGTAGACACGACATACCTCACACATTGGAGAGCACCTTCCAAACATCGCGCGCGCGGTGCCTGGGAGAACTGTGCAAGCATGTTGACAGTGAAGGCGATGTCGGGTCGCGTCGTCGTGGCTAAGTACATGAGCAAACCGATGACTCGCAGGTACAGAGTCACGTCGACAAGCTCCCCCAGCTCAGTTGGATTGTCGCCCTTCAAGGCATTTTGTCCATCAGGCATGAGTGGTGTGGACGTAGTGCGGATAGGAGCGAGGAAGTTAGCAAAACACTCCCCTAAGGTAAGAGCGTACCGCTCTTGATGCACCAGGAGCGTCGACGCGTGCGATTGCGCACGATGTGCATGCCTCCCCCAAATCCTTCATCCTGTACGCCGCCTATAGCACGACCTTGGCTTCCTCAATAGCCTTCAGGGCGGGAGAAGCGATCAGGAGATCGTTGACATAGACCAGAATGGCTGTGAGCTGCGCAGGGGCTTGTGAGAGGAAGAGAGAGGGATCCGAGGCACTCTGGACATACCCAGCCCTCAACAGTGTGCTGGTGATCTCTTTGTTCCAACAACGAGGCGACTACTTCAGACCATACAAGGCCTTCTGCAGTCGATATACACGGCCAGTGCCGTCCTCGAAGCCGGGAGGCTGGACCATGTAGATCTCCTCCTCTAACGTTCCATGGAGGAAAGCGTTGTTTACGTCCATCTGGTGTAACTCTGAGTCATGTTGGGTTGTCTGGCACATCAAGGCCAGTGTTGTGTTTGTGCGACCGACAAGGGCAAAGGTCTCGGTGAATTCAATACCTTCTACCTGAGAGAACCCCTTGGCATTCAGTCGTGCCTTGTAGCGTTCCACTGAGCCATCCGGGTTCAGCTTCTTGTGCAAGACCCACTTGGCCTTCACAGCCTTGCGACCGGGAGGCAGGTCCACGAGCTCGAAGACCTTGTGCTCCTTGATGGCAGCGAGCTCGGCCTTACACGCAGCATGCCAGAGCGCCGAGTCAGACCCTGCCAGAGCCTCATGGAGTGTGCTGGGGTCAGGCGCCACACCGGCCACACTGGGGTCAGGCCTCCCGCCGGTCACGTTGCGTGTGGCCAGAGCATTGGCAACAGAGGGAGAACCCAAAGTGACTGTCGACTCTGTAGAGTCAAGTGCCAATAGGCGCTCATGAGCAAGGAGAAATAGGCCTGTCTCACAAGCAGGGTGAACCTCCTTGAGGCCCAAAGCACTGAGGCCAAGGGCCTTTGTGCCAGGGTCACCACTGCGTACGCTACGAGTGGGGCAAGGACGCAAGCATCCACCCTCGACACGCAGATAGGGCTTAGTGAGCTATGCAACCGGTAAAGGGGGCGCAGATAAAGTAGAGGTAGGGGACATGGGCGGCCGAAGCACAGGTGCTGTAGACACTGACGGCTCAGACAAAGCAGGAGATGCAAGGTCAGGCAAGGCAGTAAGTGGCAACGTCGGCACAACGGGTGATGCTGGCAACGTAGGCGAGGCAGTGATGGGCGACGATGGCAACACTAGCATGGTGGGCAAGGTGGCAACGGGCAATGCCGGTGACACTGGCAAGGTGGGCAAGACAGTAACGGGCGACGCCGACGACACTGGCAAGGGGGGCAAAGCGGCAACGGGAGACGCCGGCGACACTGGCAAGGCGGGCGAGGCAGCAACGGGCGATGCCAACGACACTGGCAAGGCGGGTGAGGCAGCAACAGGCAACACTGGCGACACTGGCAAGGCGGGCGAGGCAGCAACTGGCAACGCTGGCAAAACTGGCAAGGCGGGTGAGGCAGCAATAGGTAATGCAGGATGGGCAGGCAAGGCATCCGAGGGGTGGGACGGCTCAGGAGTGATAGGGCTACAGGAGCGGACAAAGTCTGCCAGCCCAATACACTCCCCCATGTGAGGAGAAGGAACACAAATGGGAGCGTGCTGCAGCAATGCATTGCTAGCGGTCAAATTGTGATACGTGAGGCGCTAGAAAAAGAGTGCGTCACGTGACTCGACAATGTTGCGTCGAATTGGATCCCAGAAGTGCCAGGCCTTGGAGCGAGGGGCAATGCCTACAAACGCAAAAATGCGGCCGCGAGGGGAGAGCTTAGACCCTTGCTGCTCATGTGTGAACCAGACACAGGCAAGGGATCCCCACACGCGCGCAAGCCAGAGGTCAGCTTGGCGACCAAACCACAGCTTGTACGGGGTGCGGTTGTTTGGGAGCGGCCCATGTGGAATCCGGTTCCACTGCCATGTCATGTAGGCCATGCCCTCAAATGAAAACGCCTCTGGCATGCCGCTGTCCACCCGCATTGAACGAATCGCATCCTCCATGGTGTGATTCCATTATTCAGACACACCATTCTGTTGAGGTGTGGCGGGGGCAGAGAGGTTGTGAGCCACTCCCAGCGTTGCGAAGTGCCGCGTTAAGTCCCCAAGAAACTCTCCACCATGATCCGAGCGGAACGTCTAGAGGAGGTGCCTGGACTGCCGCTCAGCCATGACCAGCCAAATGCGCACCGCAAGGGCGGCGTCACTCTTCTGATGAAGACTGAAGACCCATCGCATGTGGGTGAAGTCATCAGTGGTCGTCAGGACATTCCTTCCTCTATCCTCCTAGAACTCGACAGAGAGGGGTCCCAGGAGGTCAGAGTGAACCAACTCGAGAGGCCGAAGCGCCCGCGAGTTGGAGGGAGGGTACGTGGCCCGGTGCATCTTTCCTTGAGCGCACTGGAGATAGTCGGTCTAGGGCGGTGTCTCAAAAGACTCTGCATCAAAACCGAGCTTGGGCTGTGTGCGCACTAAACGATTGATAGCGTCTAGGTGTACATGGCACAGGCGTCTGTGTAATAGACGCTGGTGCTTGGGTGACAAAGTGCCCATCACAAACACATGAGCAGAGGTTGGGGAGGGCGAGGGAGGAGCACACGTAGGGCAGCCAGAGACATGGTGCAAGTCATCCACAACCGCCCCACGTAAGACCACCTCTTACGTGGCATAGACAAACACAGTGGCATCCTCACCTGTGAAGGACACGCTGAGTCCCATGCGAGTGTAGGCACGTCCAAAAAGTAGGCAGAGCTCCAACGTAGGCACATACAGAACGTCCGAGATATACAAGGGGCCAGACGGCCCGTGGAACTGCACTACACCTACGCCCTGGACTGGGACCTCATGACCAGCCGCTGTGCGTACGGACCGTATTGACCCATCAGGACCCAGTACGACAAAGTTACGACGACGACAGGTCATCTGATGGGTGGCACCTCTATCAATGATCCAGGTGGCATCTGTCACACGCTCTGTCGCTGTGACGTAACAGCGAGCAACAGTACAGGCAACAGAAGCAAGCTGCTCCGCAGAGAGCTGCGATGTTGACAGACAAGCAACAACACTTGACTGAGACTCATGAAGCCACGGCGGGTCATCTGGACCTGTGCATGACTCGACACAACACTACGACAGGACACTTCCATCGTCCCGCCCAACAAAAGACTCGACAAACTGAACAGAACAGGCGACAACATTACCACCATCCCGACGCGACGCCACGGACTCGACACGACCAGCAGTGGGACCCCTTGACTCAGCTATCTTACTCGTACTCCCCTGAATGGAGAGCACCATCCCTCGGTGGAGCTCGGCAAGGTGACGGTTCCCAGCGGCAAGGATGTGCTGCTTAAGCTCAGCGATCTGGCAGGCCCCTGCAGGAAGCTGTTGTGTCGGGGAAAGCATGCTGCTGACAGGATGGGAGGTGGAGGACATGGAAACGAGACCAGTTGCCTGGCTCGCTGCTGCTACGGTGGTGACTACTGGCCATGTCTGTGGCCTTGCTGTCATTGCAGTGTGCTACTCTGTCACTACTACTGCTGTTGCTACTATCGTCGAACTTCTGCCACCGTTGACTCAGACGGCGGTGGCAGTCTACCCCCTCAGCTGTTGCTACCGTCGTAGCGGCTGAAAAGATTTTGCAGCAATTACCCCGCCCCAGTGGGCGTGGAAAAAATGTCGAGGCCTATTTCTGGGAACGCCGTGGGTGGACCCCCTTAGCTGCCGGAAAAAATCCGACAGCGTTCCCCCTGCCCCAGTGGGGGTGAAAAAATGGGAGGGTCTTGGGGGAGCTCCGGGTACCTGTCCCAACCCCCAACCCATCCAAGGGACCAGCAAGGGGGAGCGCACACCGAGAGGAGAGGGGAATACCAAGGAAGAGGAAGGAAAAATGCAGCCACTGCTGTTGTCGAGGCTATTGCAACTGCCGCCGATGATGCCGCTGCTGCTGCCGCTCCTCCTATTGCTTCTCCTCCTGTCGCTGTTGTCGTCGATCACTGCAGCTACAAGCTGCTGCTGATGCACGTTGCTGTTGTTGCACACTTCTGCTGCCGCAAGCTGCTGCTGTTTTACGCCGCTGCCACTACTACTAGCTGGTGTTGCTGTGTGGAGCTCCTGGTGCTGACGGCCAGAAATTTGGCTAAGTGCTGAAATCAAGGTTGTCCAAATCAAGCAAAATTTGGACCACAGAGGCTCCTGAATGTGCTGAACATGATGGTGAAGTTTTCGGTCGCAAAAAGTTGAGAAAAGTGGCAAAACATCACTTTTCCCTGCTCTGCCCGAATTTCAGTAGAAAAACAAATCTGCGGTGCACTTCAGCCTTTGCTGGTGGCTAGAGAAACGAAACTGAGCATGAATAGTAGCTCTGGAGAGCTTGAGAGAAGAGCTTTCCAATGCACCCTCAAACGCCAAAAACGGCGTTTGTTTGAAGCCAGGGCAAGCTCGTGCTGACGGGGAGGTGGTGGCTGACGCGATTTTCTTCCGCGACTCCTCCACGTCCGTGCGGCTTCTAGGAAGTTGCACGGAGAGGGGCAGCGGTGGCGCACACTGCTGTTGTTGTTTCTACTGCTGCTGCCGTCAAGCTTGACGGCCTCAAGCCACTTTGGCGGCTGCTGTTGCTCATGTTTCTGATGCTGTCGCCGATGTTGCTGCTGTTGCTGCTGCTGTGGTCAAAACTGCCAGCACTGTTGCTGCGCTGCTGGACAGCTGCTATGGTGCTGCTGCGCTGGCATGCTGCTACACTGCTGCGCCCCTCCTGCACGACTCCTCTGTCGCGCAGGTGTTGCAGCCTACGCCTTGCAATGGCGCAGGTTGGTGGGTCCTCCCAGGACCTGTCGCTGTTGCTGTGTGCTGTTGCCGCTGCTGCTGCTCATTGCTGCTGCGATTGCTGCATCTGTGCTGTGCAGCACAACAAGCTCTGGCTTGTTGCTCTGATACCCTGAGAATATTCCTGGAAACTTCCTAGCTGAACTGTTCACTAGCCTGACACCACTGATCTGGCTAGCTGACTCACAAGTCATGCAAGGAAGAGTGAGAGCAAGATTGGAACACGTCATGTGAACCAAGGCTTAGCTTAAGCATGATTCAGAGTAAGTGACAAAATGGAAAGGTCAGGTCATAAGTGCCGTCTGCTAGCGGCGGTGCGCTGACCGGTCTCATTTTCTTACTACAGACAAACCGACCAAAAACCACGTTTTGGGGTATATCTCCTTGCTCAGGCATCCGAATCAAGAACCGTCAGAACCAAACGGAGGAAGGTGCAGAATCCTACGCAACGAATGCCCACACCATGATTCAGTCACCAACAAGCGTCTGATAAATGGAAAACCTGCAATCGACCAATCGGCCTCACTGCCGAAAAGCCTAGAACGGTCGAGCCTGAGCCCCAGCTCCTCACGAGTGTCACTGGTGGATAGTCGTGGAGTCTCGGGCACTCCCAAGGCCACGTCAGCTCCCCCACTGGTCTGAGGTGGCTGTCTTGTCAGGGATCTGCACGAGCATGGGCATGAGCCGAGGGGTCACCGTAAGCTGTGGACAACATCAATATGAGGGTCATGGGTAACAAAACAGGGGGAATTGGCATTTTTGCAGTAAAATAAAATGGGTTCGGTCACGATATACCCAGTTTTCGGAACTATATAGCTGATATACCAAATGTCGCAAAAAATATAACGCATATGACAACGCCGCACAAAAAATAACGCATATGCCAATGTAGCACAGAAAACAACGCATATGACAATGGCATACATAAAATAATGCATATGCCAATGTGACACAGAAAATACCTGAGGAACCCAGAAACGCTAAAAAAAATGTCATGTTCCTGCCACATACCATGTAGCATTGATCCATGACATGATTTTTGTCATTCACTGTGTCTGAGACGAATGCACCATTGCACTTTTTTCCATGTCAGGTCCAAAACACATGCTCTGATCGAGCATGAAAAAAGGGGTGGGCGGCTGGTTGATTTTGTTGCGGAGGCTGGGCGGATGGTTGCTTTTGTAACGCAAGGTGGGCGGATGGTTGCTTTTCTTCTGAACCACGGGCGGATTGTTACTTTTCTTTCGAACGACGGGCGGATGAGAGTCACACTTTGCGTTTTATGGGTATATGAGCTATTTCACCCAAATAAAATTCGCAGAAATGTGCAATTTCTGTCACACGTCGAAATTGCAAAAGACCAACCAGGGTCTTTTGCAAAACAAGTACTACACATTGCAAGGAAGCAAGTTACTCTAAGAACGAATTCTCTTCGGGCATGAGGGGAATGTTATGGCGAATGGAGCATAGTTGGTGAACAGGTAGAAGTTGTGAGGAAAAACATGATTTAGAATTTGGGACACTTCAGCTATTTGTAATTAGCGGTAAGGGTACTTCGATGACAAGTGTCAGAATGGTCGAACATATACATACATGTGTCGAGTTACCATTGAGGTGTAATTGGGGTCGTTGGGTTGAATGACGAGCGACGCGTGTAGAGTCGGGTTGTGAGTGGACGGATTTGAGAAGCTCCGTCAAGAATCAGGGGTCGGGGGGCTTTAAGGATCGACAGTAAAGATGCAAGATGCGTCTTTTTAGTTTGAGATGTGTCTCCATGCGTCGAGATGTCGACCGGAAGGTCATGACAATTTTGTCGTAAATTCTTCTAAGTGGTTGAAGTTGTCAAAAAGTGCGAGAAGGTCCGCTAGAGGGTGAGGGCATTTGGCTCAATTGCTCCCGACCGTCGAGGTGAAAAATCAAGGTCTCGAATTGGGCTTTTGTGTAATGACAAAAATGCTCACTCGAAACATTAGGGACTCGTGTACGGCTGGTACGTAACATCCCCCTCCCCCCCTTTTAGCCGCGCGTGTGCAGATGTGGCCTGGTGAAGATGGTAATAGTCATCGACTAGGTGATCGACGTCTTGGAGGTTTTAGTAGCGTTCCCAGCTATTACGCGCGACGTCTTAGCTATGCCACTTGACGAGATATCATGCGGTTTTGCCACGAGGTCGATGAACGAGGATGTCCTTGATGACATATTCAGAGTCGTCCGCTTGCACAGGAGGGGGAGGGACATCCCCGCCGGGAAAGTTCTCTCCAGGGTCTTCGTAGTGCTTAAGTCTACTGATACAGGACACCGGATGAATCTGCATAGTGTCTGGGAGTTTCAGTGACACGACCACGGGATTTTGCATGCATCTCATCTGAAACAGTCCCAACCAGCGGGGGTTGAGCTTTGAGCAGTCGGCTTCGTGAAGTCTGAAGTTGGTCCAGCTCAGAAGGAATTTGTTTCTGGTGACAAAAACATCGTCGCTACAATGTTGGTCTGTTGCTCGTTTTGTCGCCACTTGCGTCTTTGCAAGTGTCTGCCGTGTGTCGTCCTCGATGGCGGTAAAGTTGCAGCGTTGTACGTCAACCGCGGAAATTTTGCTATGACCTTTTTGTCCGGCTAGTATGGTGGGCGGTTTGCCATACACCACTTGAAACGGAGTTTTACGTGTTGCAGTGGAGACCGCTGAATAATATGCGATTTTGGCGATCGGGTTTTTTTGGCCCAGTCCGTACCTTGAAGTTCGCATAGTGTTCAAAAAATTGTTCGAGCGTTTGATTGGTCCGCTCGGTTTTGCCGTCAGTTTGAGGGTGGAATGCCGTTGATAGCTGGATCCAACTCTCGTAGCGATTCATCAGTTCGCGCCACAAATGGTTGGTGAATCGACCGTCCATGTCGCTCGTGATGGTCCTCGGTACACCGTGTAGTTGCACGATGTTGTTTCCTTTGACGGTGATGGTGGTCGTAGTCGGATTAAGTGAGACATTTTGGGAAATCTGTCTTCGACCACAAGGATTGCCTCATATCCTTCGGGTATGACTAGTAATCCTGTGACAAAGTCCATGGAGATGTCACCCCACGGTTTCGTCAGAATAGGGACTGGCCGTGTGCGACGGGATTTTTGGCCCTGGTCTGTGTCTCAAGTTTGTTAAACTTGGCCACGTCGGACTGCATCTTGTCCCACCAACAGTATTTCGCTAGATTCCTCAATGTATTGTAGTTTTTTAAATGCCCACCTGGACCAATGTCGTGGCAGTCCTTAAGCAGCATGCGACAGAGTTCTTCGTTTGGGGGAACAACCGCCTGGCCAGTGAATCGTTGCCGCCAATGAGGTGCTTCGTACCAGAATTTTTCCTTGTCGTATCCGCCATGCTGGTAATAGACTTGCGTGAACATCCTCGTAAGATACGGTTTGCTATAACTCTAGCTTTAGCGTTTGTGCCTAAACTATCAGATGTGGTTGGTGGCTGAGCGCATCTGTAGGGTTGGTTTGTCCTGGGCATTACTCAATATCGTGGTGGTATCCAGATTCCAGGAACTCCATCCATCGGGTTTGACATCGACTAAGGTTCTGTGGCATCTTCAAATGTTTCAGCGAATGGTTGTCGGTGCATACGATGCATCGACGGCACTCTAGATAACACTGTCATATCTTAAATGCATGTACAACCGCGAGCATCTCCTTCTCATGTGTGGCATACCGTACTGGAACTCACTTTCGTGCAAACTAATCATATTCATTCGCCCATGTGCTCTTTAAAAAATCATCAAGTGGCTTTTATGATCACTCTAAAAACCTTTGGCCCCGTTTACTCAAATTCCGCCTTACGTTGTTCCACTTTAACTCTGTTAAAAAACGGGGTCGTATGAGACATTACGTAGCTCTTGGTGCAAAACATGATTTTGTTTTTAGATGAGGCTTGCGTTCACGTCTCTCCAATGCACACCATCGGCGAATTTGGTTCCAGGCGCTCGCGGACTGCCCTCCGGGAGAGGTGTTTCCACCTTTTGCGTTCAGCCGTCAGATAGTGACTTGCAATCTGGTGGCTCTCGAGGTCCTAAAGTCGAACGCCCAAACTTCACGAATAGAACTTTGAGCATTCGAGCGAGAAGAGGACCACCTATACTTGAACCGAGGGCGAAACTAAATACTCGGGTGTTTATCCGAGACAAGGATGGACGACCACCCTGGAAATGAAAAAATGCCATTTTTTGGGTGAATGTAAGAAGCACTTAAATCGGTTTTCAAAAGTGAACGAAAGTGAAGGACAGTACGGTAGTTGAGTTCAGGTTTGCACAGTTTTCTTGACATGTATGCGACTGGTTGCTCTCCATTGCCATGGTCTTGCAAGAAGACTGCGCCAATGACTCGATCTCAGGTGTCCGTAGCCATGACGTAGTCGACTGTTGGATTGGCTAGTTGTAGGGCTGGCATCCAGGTCAAAGCGTTCGCAAAGTGGTGAACTTTTCATCTTCCTTATCTACCCACTGCCACTGATTTTCTTTTCCAGTGAGGTCGGAGAGAGGCGCTGACACTTGGGCATAGTCCCGTACGAAACACCGGTGGTAACTACAGAGGCGAAGGAAAACTTAAACCTCTCGAATGTTGGTCAGCGTTGGCCAATCAGCTACTGCTGCCACGTTTTTTGGATCCATGGTGATTTTTTCACTGTTGATTACGTGGCCCAAAAACTTGACCAAACAGAGACCAAAGACACACTTCAAGAGTTTCTTGAAAAACTTCTCTTTGGAAAAATTCGAGAGATTTTTTACGATATCCACAGTTCTCCTCCTGGGTACAGCTATACACCAAGATGTCATCTAGGTATACCACGACAAAATCAATGAGGTACGGGCAAAAAATGTTATCCATTGCCGCCATGAACATCGCCAAAGCTTTCCTAAGTCCGAGCGGCATTATCGTGAACTCGAAATGCCCGTAGCAAATTCAAAATACCGTCTTCCCGATGTCGGCGTCTGCCATGCAAATTTGGTAACAGCCGATGCATAGGTCAATTTTGGTGAAAATTTGGGCCCCTCAGAGTTGGTCGAAAAGTTTTTCGGCTCGGGAACGAGGGTAGTGGTTCTTCATGGTAGCATCGTTCAACACCTGGTAGTCCATGCACATCTGCATCTCACCAGTTTTATCTTTTACGAATAGCACTGGTGCGACATATGGTGATGTGGGTAAGCGGATGAAGCCTTGACCGAGCATCTCGTCGAGCTGCCTTTTCAACTTGGTCAACTTGTGGTCGCTCATTCGATAGGCCCTTTGAATTGTGGGTCGGCTGCTCGGTTTTAGCTCCATGCGATGGTTGATGCCACGTTGAGGTCGTAGGGTTTTTGGGATTTCGTTGGGGAAGAATTTGACAAACTCGTGGATGAGTGATGCGAACCCTTTGGGTACCATCGCAAACTTCGTTGATGCCGATGAGGCTGTTGAGGCTGATGAGGTCAATGATTCAGATCCTGCCACTTCCACTTCCTCCATTGGCTCGAGATTTACAAATCACCCACGGGCTCCTTGCCGTATGTAGTGTTTGGCCACGTCGAGCAATATTGGCTCCACAGGTTATCACTTTTTGGTTACCACGGCTTCCTCTGCTTTTTCCACGTCTGTTGCTTCTCTTGTCATCTTCAGTCCCACGCGTGGAAGTTGTCGCTTTGCGTCATCTATTTCTACATAGACATTGCCGCTGTTCCAGTCGACTTGCGATTGTGTTGGTAAAAGAAATATCGTCCTAAAAAAAATTTGTGGTCACTCATTGCAGAGGACCTTTAGACCGTTACATCTCTTAGATGTTTGTCGTGGTTCTCAGAATCTCCACATTTGCAATCTTCCATCGACGGTTTTTCCTTAAAAAACCCCTATTTTGGTGTGTAAACCTAGCTTGAAAACCGTGCCATTGCTAACAAAACACAACATCCTTGAGCACAGGTAACACCTCACTGTAGGCTGTAGACAAGGAGTCTACCTCTCGGCATAGCACCTCCACCCCCATTACTGCTGCCCGAAATTAAGTGACTGTAGGTGCCGCATCTCTCAAAGAGGCACCTCTCGACAGTTCCTGGGACTGAGAGAGATGGTGAACTGGGGAACTCGGAGACGTGTCAGGCTCTGAGACAGGGGATGTGCAGGGCTCAGAGGAAGAGATAGATGGTACTCATGCAAATGAGAAGGATGGGGAAGAGCCGAATGATGTCTCCAAGCTATCTTGGGTGTAAGCACCACCCACTGCCTCAAGATCTTCATCCTGTGGGAGGTAGTGTGAGGGTGTGATGGAGCCATCTGATATGTGTCCACTACAACCCTTAGTGAGAAGCTCGTCCAATGAACTATGTAGTGCACACAACAACTCCTCTACATCCCTCAGCTCACACTTTCTAGCCCTATGTATGTAGCCACTCGATTACATGTCCCCAGTCAAGAGGTACTCGGGTACATCCTGTGGTGTGGAGGTGTCACGGGACAATGCCTCAAGGATAGCAGTGACATTTTTCTCCTACTCGGTGATGAGGGAGCGGATCTTGTCCTCAGCACGGCATTCCACCTCTGTCAAGAGAACAGACCCTGCCGTCACCATCACAGGTGGACAAGACTCTAAACCCCCCTAAAATCTCAGATGCCAGAATGGTGCCTCTGGTAGCTGCTACACGATCACTTACAGACAAAGAATCAGGAGATATAGCTCATGCTGTCAATGCATCTGGTGTTGCCAATGAGGCTAATGCTGGCGATACAACTGATGCTGCTGATGGAGCTGATGCTACTGATGCAGCTGATGCTGAAAGTGGAGCTGATGCTGTTGATGCAGCTAATGCTGCAGATGGTACTGATGACGTCAATACAAGAGATACAACGGTTGCTGTTGGTATTGTTGATGTAGCTGGTGCTGGTGATGTAGCAGATGCAATTGATGCTGCCGGTGCTGTGGATGATGTCGATTCAACAAACACAACTAATGCTCTAGAGGGTGATGCTGCACAAGATAGAGGTGCTGTAGCTGATGCTAAAGATGGAGCTGTTTCAACATCTAGAGCAGATGATGATGCTTATGGTGTTGGGAATTCTAATGCACCAGTTGCTGCTAAAGATGTCGATATCAGTGGCGGAGTTCATGTACTTGGCAGGGATGATGTCGCTGGTGTCGCTCATGCTCTTGAATGTGCCGACACTTTCCATGTACAAGATCCTAATGACGACATCAACACTAATGGTGAAGCTGATACATCTGATGGAGATGATGTGGTCAGTGTTGTTATTGTAGCTAGCAGAGCCAATGTGGAAGATGAAGGCACTGCTGAGGTACCTCATGCAGCTGACTTTGTTGACACAAAGGAAGAAGTACATGGAACCGTCATAGACGCTGCTGTCGTACCTGATGCTACGAAAGGTGTTGACATCGATGTTTCAGCCAGTGAAGTCAATTTAGCGGATGAAGCTAACACTGAAGAAGAAGTTGAGAGTCCAAATGAAGCTGATGCGGCCGGTGATGTCAAAACCAAAGGTGCAGCTGGTGTAGCTGTCGCAGCAAGGGCATCTGGTACTGTAAGCAAGGAAGGTGCTGTACATGAGGCTGCTGCTGAAGACACTGCTGAAGCTGTGGATGATGCAAATGATGGTGATGCTGCTGATACTGGTAAAGGAACAGATGGAGGAGCTTGTGCGGCTGGTGCAGCTGTCATAGTTGAGGGAGTTGGTGCTATAGAAAAAGCAGGTGCTGTAGAGGACACTGATGTCGGTGATGTAGCAGATGTAGGAGATGGGATAGCTGGTGCTGCTGGTGCAGCTGTCGTAGTTGATGTGGCTGGTACAATAGATGATGCGGAAAGTGCATATTTGGGCAGTGTGGATGAGACGGATGCTGGCAACGTTGTAGGAGATGTAGAAGCTATAGAGGATGTTGACGCTGCCAATGCTGCCAATGCCGTGGATGCTGTAAAGGATGCTGATGCTGGTGATGTAGTAGATGCAGCACCTGGGGAAGCTGGTGAAGCTGGTGTAGCTACCAGAGTTGATACGGATGTGCCTGCTCCAACTGATGTAGTAAGGGACGTAACATGTGCTCCTGCTCTATCCTCAGTGCTCACTATCGTAGTTGACAGATGCACACATCACCCCTTGACCAGTGTAACAACAGAAGCCGATGGAGATGAAGACGTGCCAGTGATGAGAAAAACAGGATGCGCCGGGCGGCGACGGCGTTGTCGAGCAAGACGCTGGCTGGGAGAGGACAGAGAGAGTGGCCCAACCATCGGGGGCAATGACACCAATAGAGCATAAGATGGAGAGAATAGTTGTGGACTGAGATGAAAGGTCCAGTGTAGCTGGAGAAGGTCCCTCAGAAGAAGATGAAAAAGATAAAGGAGATGAAGACAATGATGGACCGGAAGAATCGATCTGGTCAGAGAAGACATGGTCCTGGAGCTGCTATATCATTTGCTGCAGACTTTGGATCTTGGTGTGCAGGATCTCCTTAACGCCGGTAAGGGGAACGGACGAGTCAGGTAGGTCCGCCTGTTGTGGAGCGTGAGGAAATGCACAGGGCTGGAGCCAGGGTGGATGGCACTCACTAGGGTGCCGACGAAAACTGGCGCCAATTGTGGTGTCCATCTTCACAGAAATGGAATGCAAAGCCACGGAGAGGTGGCTCCTGTTGTGGAAGGAGAAGACCAATCATCTGATGATCATGGAAGTGAGGATGGAGAATGCCGTGTCCCGGTGGTGTCGAGACCAACCATGGGAGCGGCTGGAGAGCTGCATCACAAAGAGGTGGTGCTGATGACTACATTTCAACCCCCCAAGGCGGCTGATGATGAGGATGAGCGTGAAGAACGCTGTCGCGTGGTGGTGACAAGAAGGACCACGGAGAAGGCTTTCCAGAGGATGGAAGCAGTCTGGTCACCACGCCGTCAGGCTGGTGACACGGACAGGCATGCAGAACGCCGGACGGTGTAGCAGCCGACCATCGTGGAGGCTGACCAGTGTACCCAAAAGAGGCTGATGCCAAAGGTCAGGACAGTATGCCGGTAGGCCGGTGACCCTCAGCCATACTGAGGGGAGAAGGGAATGCTCTCTCCTGGTGGTGAAGAAACTGACCACAAGAGTGACTCCCACGCAACGCCATGAGGTGGTGGTGCCTGTGGTAAGATCACTGTGCCCAGAGGCAACTGGTGATAAGGGTGAGCATAGGAGAGGATGCCTCCCGGCGATAAAGCAACTGACCACGGAGAGCATGGCTAGGGTACTCAATTGATAATGGTCCAGTTAAGGTCTCAGCATGGCTGAGGGTCGCACATGAAGAGGGTGAGCATGCGGTGTCAAAACCTCCTGTGTAGGAAAAGAGACCTGAGGTGGTCCTGGTTGCGGAATCATCATGCCGAGAGTATTTGGTGTGGGAGGTTAGAGATCTCTTCCTCACCAGTGAATAGAGTGGGAGTAGTGTCCAAGAGGTAAAGCACCAAATGTAGGAGATAGAAAAAAGAGAGTGTGATGAGGGTGAGAGACCTCAGGGTGAGAACGGCTACAAAGACAGCAATGCACACTGGATGTGCTGAAGCTAATAAGGGGTTAAAAGAAAAGAAAATACAAGGATAGGGAGGGAGGCTACTCCACCTTTGGTGTAGTTTTGCTGTGTTGAAAAGGAAAACCAAGAAAATGATGCTCCTACAGAAAAGGAGTACAAAAATACCCCAGATTGTTGGAGTACCCAGCCTATCTAGAATGCCCTTAAAATGTTCTTTTTAATTACTTTTTTTCTTTCTTGGATAACGTGGCCGGGTTAGGTCCGGCTGCTACAATGTGGGTGGTGGAGAGGAAACCATCCACGATCGCGTGGGTGATTACGCATCTACGCAAAGTCACCCGCGCAAAATCACCTCCACGTTTGCAACTTCGCCGGTTACGTGGTGCCGCCGAGATGACGTCGACGACTGACGTCAGCACGTGCAGCATAGGCTGCAGCCACACTGCTTCTGCAAAGAATGCTGCACTCGAATGCTGCTCTCACACTGTCGTGGATGTTGAGCGCTGCTGCCACTGCTTCATGCTGCATCAACAATGGCTGTGTGATGCTGTAGTGTGGTGTCCGTTCTTAGGGAGAAGGCAGGACGCTGATGCGGACGCTAGAAAGTGATAGCCCACAAGGGCTTGAGAGTGAGAGAGAGAGAGAGAGAGAGTGAGACAGACAGCATAATGCAGCAGGAAAGAGGATCAGCTGCTGGTGCTGGGCACTGCTGCTGCTGCAACTACTGTGCGCTACTTTTAATGCTTCATGCTACAGCAGCAATGGCTGCACGATGTTGCACCATAGTAATGCGAAGTGCTATGCAGTGCTACAGTGCAGCGATGTGCGATGCTGCAATATCTTCTGCTGAGATCGCCATGCCATTGCTGGCGGGGATAAAGACTGTGCAGTGCAGCTGCTTAGAAAACATGATACTGCTATGGCTGAATAGGGCACTGAATTATCTCTACTGATGCTACTGCTATATGCTGCTGATAAGTGTTGCTGCTCGCGTAATGCCCAGATTGCTTCTACTATTATTGTAGTTTTGCATGCAACACATGGCACGTCACATGGAACTGCTTGCAATCTGCTGCAAGTACACTACAAGCACGCCACCATCGCACTACATTGCATGCAGCTGCCACATAGCTTGTTGGTCGTAGCACGCTGTTGCTGCTTCTCAACACAACATGCTGGTGGCCACTCACACTTGGCATGTTTTGCTTTCCCCTTAGAAGTGGCTACATCCTTTGGTGCTGTTGCTTCTGCCCAAACAGCAGTTGCAGTAGGACCTCATGTACGCCCAGGAACCAACACACTAAAAACGATTGGGCTTCTGTCACCCTTGTTGCTGTCACATGCAAGTTGGTTGCTCCCACATGCTTCTGCCTGCATGGCGTCACGTGGCACACCTCGGCTGCATTTAGACATGTGCTGCTGCTTTGTTGCTCACACGCCCCCCCTGTGCTCTGATACCATGAAAAAGTTGAAATGGGGCATGCAGACCCATGCTAGGCAGCAGACGAGCTCCGGTGGTGAGCGAGAGAATGGAAGTGCCAAAACATGGCTAAGCCTGGAACGTGTAGATTGAGTAACAAGGATAAGAGTACAATGAGCCCTACTAAGAGCTTATGCACTGGGGACTGGCGGCTAGCCCATCAGGCCACATCATCCCCGTGGTACAAAAAGGCATGAATGGGGACTACACACGTCACGGAACATGAAACCACACAACATAGGTCTCCCAAGGCAATGGAACAAGCAACCGTGTGCCCTGGTCTTGACTGACAAGAAAATGTGCAGTATACTCAAAACACATCCGACTAGCAAATCTAGGCAAGTTTAGGCCTCCCAATATGCCGGAACATGTAACTGGGTGTCCGGGTCTCGGCCACAAGTTACACATATTTGACAAAAGGTCAACAAAGACTCGACCAATCAGTGCTGGGTCTCCCAAGGTACCTGTGCAAACCAGCGTGTACCTGGGTCTTATTAATAGGGAGAGTGCACAAATTGTTGGAGTCAATATGTGGCACATCACCATGGGGTCTCCTAGAGCACTGGCACAAACTACAAAGTGTGTGGGTCTAGACCACCAAGCAAACTATATCAAGCATGCATGGTGAACTAGGCCGCTAGAATGCACCATAAGGTTCACAGAAGGAGTGGTGTAGCTGCTGGAGAACCATGAGCACAATCTAGGAAGCTCTTGCTACACAAAACTGCATAGCAATCAGGCAGCTCAAACCCCATACACCAGTTAGAAGCAGATTGATCATGTGATCACGAGCCATGTCTCAAGTGTGTGCTGTTGCTGGCAGAGGACACGAGCTTCATCACGGATGGCTCACATCTTGTGGGGCTAAGCTCCAGCACAGTCACAACACTCACTCTCCTGTACACATATGAGGTACTGTGCATGTGGAGCAAGACATGAGGGCATGAAAAGGTGTGATGGGCCACCATCTTGACCACAAACATCAATACTTCCCCATGATCAGCAGTCACAGCATCCACATACTACAACAAACCATTTTCAACTGAAACGTAGACATAGTGATCACAGATCACCTGGGGCAATGAGGACAGGCAAGACCTACATGAACGCCCCACTTCAACATGTTTGTGCTTATTTCTTTCATGTGAGAATAAGCTCGTCGTGAGTGTGTTCCTACCCAAACAACTAGAACAATGCTAGCAGCGATGCACTCAGGCACAAAGTGGTGTTCAGTATTGACATGCTTTGTGCGTGACTGGTGCATTTCACAGCACAGAGTGATGTAGCAACAAGCGATACAATGAGACAACCTTACAGGTACATGCACAAAAATTGCTACATACTCAGCCTCGCTTGTCATCCTTTCCAAACACCCTTGCTTTCCACTCTTTGAGGAGACAACAGTGCTTCCAATTAAGAAGACGTACCCCTTACAACTTCAAGCATCTGAATCATGGGCCCATACACTAGCGGAAAAGCCATTGACAGTGACCAAGGGCTGCTCTTTGAATACAACCTTATGCACGGGATAGAGAACGCATATTGCACCACATGCAATGTGACCTCAAGGTGTCGCTCTCTGTGCACGACCTCTGGCAGAACCTGGGAGTGCCTCTCATTATTTTTGAATGACTAGCACCTCCCCAAGCCTAAGAGGAAAGGCCGGCACTAATTGTGGACTGCTCTATATATTCAGGCATATGCTATGTCGTGGATGATAAGGTTGTACATAAAGTTGTGCTTCACCATCTCTTCTCAACGGCAGATAACAAATGTCCTAGCCGCAAGTGCCATTGCTCCTTCAACCAATTTGACAGCGTGCTCCTAGGAGTCTGCTGCATCTCGTGTTACAAAAATCACAATGATCTCCTTGATGTAGAAACTTCCCTCAATCTTACCTCCAGCATGACCTCACCATCATCTTCCATGCACACCACTATGCATTTCCTATGGAAGAACACTTCATACCCCTTTTCTGTCAAGTGGCTTGTACTTACCATATCAGTTTTGCCTGGGACCACCTCCACCTCACTGTCACCTTGACCAGCAGCGGGAACGACCCTGTTGTTGGAAACCACCATGGACTTGGCAGACTTGGTGTAGTACAAGAACTCCATCTTCTTGGTTTGGGTGTGCTTGTTGGTGCCAGAATCCAAGAAAATCCTGTTGCCTTGTTGCGGCTTAGATTATCTGATGTTGTTTACAAGAACCTTCTTACCTTTGGCATCAATGCCACCAGCTTTCGCCCCCTCTAGGAACTCAATGGCCCAATAGCCCTCCTTCCCACAGTTGAAGCATGCACCTTCCCTGGTTCCCTTTTTGTCGCTGCCCTTGCTGCTGCCTCCTTTGCTGCTGCTGCCACCATTATGCGCTTTGGTGACTAGGGGAGATGAGGAAGATGAGGCCTCATCACCGCTAGAGAGCTGCGCTTTGCACTACTTGCCATAGTTCTTCTTGTCCTTTGACCAACCTCCTAGGATGGTGATGAGCAAGCCCCAATTGTTAAGTAGGGCCATGAGGAGGACCATCACCTGCAGTTGCTTATCGATCTTATATCCCATCTCGTTGCATTACAAGCCAAGCGACCAAATTTGCTACGTGGTACAAATGCCACCAATAGGAGTTGCTTTGTGGCAAAGACTCTATTTGTGAGCGACAATAATGCTTTGATGGTGCAGAGCTTTTTTCATGCCTTTCCTACCAACGTACAACCGTAGAAGTAGCCCCACTGAGTCTTGACGATGGAGGACATCAAGAGCATTAGAGCTTCCACAGTTTTCTTAGCAAAGGATTTTGTCTCCGGATCCGTTGCTGTCGTTTCATTGAGAACGTTCATGATTTCTATGTTTTTGAGAAATCCCTTGTGCGCTAGGTAGATTTCGAAGTGCCACCTCAAAACAATAAATCTGTTGTTTTCTGAACAACTAGATGAGGTGCGACTCCATTTTCTATGCCATTTGCACATCATTATGCTACCCGGGTTGTCAGATGTTGACGACGAGGTCATCTGAGGCAATTCTCCTGTCCGCTGTGGAAGCTATGTTCATTTTGAGTATGGTCAGGGTTGTGTGCCCATAACCCTTTGATGTAATGCTACTGCTTATAGGCATGACCATTTCGTGCAGTTCATGGCCTGTGTGCGAGTATCTAAGGCATAAATTGTTCAATCTGGACGACACATTCTACATGAGAATGTTTCTTATGGGATTCACAGGCAAACTGAGAGAGCATGCGGATGATTTTTGGTTTATGAAATGGTCAGAAACCACATTAGCAAAGTCGTCGGGGTACTTATCACAACACCAATGCATCAAAGAACATGCAATTTGACCAATCGTAGATCAAGCTACGCTTTCCTTCGTACAGGCCACTGGCATACCAAATCCATCGAACACCCCTCTGGTCTCTTGATGCCGTGATGCCTCCATGCACATGGACAATGCGTTTCTGTAGGTGTAGGTCCGTTGCACATGGTGGAGGTGTTTCCTAAACTGTTTGGAAGCACCCCGATAACTTATCATTGAGTTTGGTGATGGGGTTTAAGACCTGGCTACTCACTTGCAGTTGGAATTCGACCAAGCCCCTGAGTAGCCAATTGCACTACTGAGTTGGGGACTTTGAACCCAGATTTCAGTCAAGTCCCATATTACCAGCTTGCACTACAGTGGAGAAATCTGGTGCCAAAATCTTGTGCCAAACCATTGCGGCGTAATCCGATGCTGCAATCTGGCTGAGTGCTCTAGTAAGAAAATGTACTGCTGAAACCAAGAAAATCCCCTGCCCAAATATTGAAGTGCCATAACATCATTCATTCTCAACGGATTTGAGCAATTCAAGTTGCCACGGGTCCAGCTAACGTCTTGCATTCAGAGCAACAATAAACTTTGATCTGGAGTACTGTACTCAAGGGCTTCTGCCAATTCCATCAGTTCAGCTCCTGGTCACGCATGTAGATCGGCAAATATGAACAGTCAGGAGCTGTTGGAGTGATGACTGGAGGAGCAAACTGAATGAGCAAGGAGAGGCAACTGAGTGGTTGGAAAAAAGAGTGAGGGATAGGGAAAATGTCAGAGCAAATTTGTGGTGGTGAGGCTGCAGAAAAAAAGGCAAAAAAATCGATAGAGCTGTTCTGGATTAAACTAAGAGAGGATGAAATTCATCCAATTTTACTAGACGGAACCGGTATAATGGCTTCTACACTTTCCGTGTGCATGTTTGTGAGACTGTCAATCATTGGGGATGGGTGTTGGTCTCTGTGGAAAGAGCTGTTGAGTGATCTATTGATGAATGGTTCTTCCAACAATGGCTCTTCAAGAGCTTGGGCTTATTGGAGTTAGGGCCAAATAGCTCGGATACCCATAAAATGCAAAGCGTGACTCTCATATGTCCAGCACCGGCACAATAAAAAAACCCTGAAAAGCCCAGTCCAAAATCATGCTCTCTTGCGGCATGCATCGACGGCCGAGCGTGAAAAAAATTTGCATGGGGACATCGCTCCCACGCAAGAATCGTGAGGGAGCGATGATCCCTTTGTGTGTGTGTGTGTGTGTGTGTGTGTGTGTGCNAGCTCGGATACCCATAAAATGCAAAGTGTGACTCTCATATGTCCAGCACTGGCAAAAAAAAAAACCCTGAAAAGCCCAGTCCAAAATCATGCTCTCTTGCGGCATGCGTCGATGGCCAAGCGTGAAAAAAAATTGCATGGGGACATCGCTCCCACGCAAGAATCGCGAGGGAGCAATGACCCCTTTGTGTGTGTGTGTGTGTGTGTGTGTGTGTGTGTGTGTGTGTGTTTCTTGACACGCAAGCCCACACCAAACATAAAACCATGAATCAAACTGGGGGGTTTGCGTGTCAAAAAGAAAAACAAAGAGGTCATCACTCCCTCACGACTGAGAAAAACACCCTTCTTTTGTTTTTGTATTTTTTTTGTACGCGCAAACCCATTTGTTCAACACTAAAACCTCAATCAAACCCTACCCTGAATTTCATTCGGGGTTTTAGGGTTTCAGTGATGTGCGGGCCCCTACTAGGCCCCGCGGTAGCAGGGCCCAGCAAAGTCCCTTTCAGCGCATGGGGAGTCTAGAACTCCCCTCAAACTCTGGACAATTCATCCCCCACTAGTATCACAAACCCTTCAACAAAGGGGTTTGTGATACTAGCGGGGGGCGCCGGATGTCATGCGTTGTCGACGCATGGCATGCCGCCTTGCCATGCCTTTTTTCCTTTTTCCTTTGTTACTGGCGTGGCGGTAGCGGCGGCCGATGGGCAGTTAAGGTTTGTTTTGCTCAACGACAGGCGGATGAGCTACATAGTTCCTAATAGTGGGTATATTCATCTTTCACCCTTGGAGAAAGTCTAGGTTCTGAGTCCTATACAAAAACAACATGCTATGACCAGTTTAAGCTACTAGCGGAATTTCAGCTCAACTATGCATTTATGCCCAATCACCCTAAATCCACACACTCGATAAAGTGTGTACAACACTACAACATATGGTGAGGATCCTTCTCGGAAACTAGCCTAGAAAATGTCAACATTTGTTAGAAATTGTTAGTTGGAATCATGTTCACAGTTAGTTTTTTGTACATGACCACAAGACTTTCATTGAACGTTCTCAACAAATACATGACCTGGAAACATCTTGAAATCAGACATTCTACAGAATATTCTGAAAGTGAATTTAACGTAAGTGAATTAAAAAAGTTACCTACAATATTCTTAATGAGAATTCATGTTATGTTTGTATTTCTATCAATGATGCTGAATTTTCCTCTGTACTAGAAATGTTGTACTCGTGATCATCGCTCGCACGATAGGTCATCTTGTTCTTTGTTTCATCGCTCGAGCGTTCCCCAAAAGCCCCCCCCTCCCTCCCTTCCCCCCACGAGGTCCTGCTGAGTAGAGTGTATTGCTAGGGTGTGTATTGGGTGGTGCATCTGGTGGGGGGCCGCATGAAAACACGTGTACAAATACACAAGTGTATTTTCTCTAGCGAGCTTGCGATACATTCCCTGATACATTCCCCCAATACACAATCAAAGT